>PISX010010461.1:0-70470 GCA_004024625.1 Mellivora capensis | reverse complement strand
TCATAATACAGGGGACAATCCAACAAGAAGATCTAATAGTTGTAATTATTTATGTACCCAACATGGGAGCACACAAATATATTAAATAATAACAAACATAAACTAATTGATAATAATACAATGATAGTAGGGGACTTTAACATCCCACTTACATCAATAGACAGACCATCTAAACAGAAAATCAACAAGGAGCAGTGGCATTGAATCACAAACTGGGCCAGATGCACTTAACATATATATTCAGAACACTCCATCTTAAAACAGCAGAGTATACATTCTTTTCAAGTGCACATGGGACATTCTCCAGAAAAGATTACATAATAGATCATAACCAAGCCTCAACAAAGACAAAAACACTGAGATCATGCCATGCATCTTTTCTGACCACAAAGCTATGAAGCCTGAAGTCAACTAGAAGAAAAAATTGGGGAAGGCCACAAATACATGGAGGTTAAATAACATGCTACTAAACAATGAATGAGTCAAACAAGAAATCAAAGAAATTTAAAAATACATAGAGGGGCCCACTCCCCTGCTTGCATTCTCTCTTTGTCTATTAAATAAAAAAAAATTTTTTAAATACATAGAGGGGGCACCTAAGTGGCTCAGTAGGTTAACATCTGACTCTTGATTTCAGCTCATGTCATGAGCTCAGGGTCATGAGATTGAGCCCTGTGTTGGGCTCATGCTGGGCGTGAAGCCTGCATAAGCTTCTCTCTCTCCCTCCCCTACTCCCGTGACTCACACGCACTCTCTCTCTAAAAGAAAAGAATAAGAATTAAAAACAAGTTTTTTATAATACAGGGCAACAAAAGAAAATGGAAACAGAACAGTTCAAAACCTTTGGGATACAGCAAAGTGGTCCTAAGATGGAAGTATATAGCAATACAGGCCTACCTAAGAAGCAAGAAAAATCTCAAACAATCTAACTTTACACCTAAAGGAAATAATAATAATAATAATAATAAACAAAACAAAACAAAAAAGCAAGTGAAGCCTAAGGCCAGTAGAAGGAAATAATGAAGATCAGAGCAAAAATAAATGATATAGAAACTAAAAAAAAAAAAACACAGTAGAATAGATCAATGAAACCAGGAGCTGGTTCTTTGAAAAAATTAATAAAATTGATAAATTCATAACCAAACTTATCAAAAAGAAAGGAGATCAGAGTGCCTGGGTGGCTCAGTTGGTTAAGGATCTGACTCTTGGTTTCAGCTCAAGTCATGATCACAGGGCCGTGACTGAGCCCCACGTTGGGCTCCATACTGGGCATGAATCCTGCTTAAGATTTTCCCTCTCCCTCGCTCTTCTCTTCCTTGCTCTCTGCCCCTCTCCCATTCATATTCTCTCTCTCTCTCTCTCTCAAAAAAAAAAAAAAGAAGAAGAAGAAGAAGAAGAAGAGAGAAAGAAAAGAAAAGACAAAGGACCCAAACAAATAAAATCACAAATGAGAGAGGAGAATATCACTGACACAACAGAAATACACTTATCAGAGATTATGAAAAACTATATGCCAACAAACTACACAAACTGGAAGAAATGAACAAATTTCCAGAAGCATAAAAATTACCAAAACTGAAATAAGAAGAAATATAACAGATTGATAACCAGCAAAGAAACTGAATCAGTAATAAAAAATCTCCCAAAAAACAGAAGTCCAGGGCCACATGTCTTCACTGGAAAATTCTACCAAATATTTAAAGAAGAGTTAATACCTATTCTTCTTTAGCTATTCCAAAAAAACAGAAAAGGAAGGAAAACTTCCAAATTCATTCTATGAGGCCAACATTACCCTGATACCAAAGCTAGGCAGAGACTCTACTAAAAAAAGAAAACTACAGGCCAATATCCCTGATAAAAATGAATGCAAAAATTCTCAGTAAATACTAGCAAACTGAATCCAGTAAGACATTAAAAGAATCATTCACCATGGTCAAATGGGATTTATTCCTGGGTTGCAAGTATGGTTCAATAGTCATAAATCAATCAACGTGACATATCACATTAATAAAAAAAATGATAAGAACCATATGATCCTCTCATGAGATACAGAAAAAAAATTTGAAAGAAGTACAACTTCCATTCATGCTAAGAAACCTCAACAAAGTAGGTTTAGAGGGAACATACCTCAATATAATAAATATAAGAAAAACCCAGAGCTAATATCATCTTCAACGTGAAAAAACTGAGAGCTTTCCTCTATGGTCAGAAACAAAACAGGAATGTCCACTCTCACCATTATTTAAAATAGTACTAGAAGTCCCAGCCACAGCAATCAGACAACAAAAAATAAATAAAAGGTATCCAAATTGGCAAGGCAGAAGCAAAATTTTCACTATTTGCAGATGACATGATACTACAGGCAGAGAACCTGAACGACTCCACCAAAAAATTGCTAGAACTGATACACAAATGCAGTAAAGTTGCAGGATACAAATCAAATTACAGAAATCTGTTCCATTTCTACACACCAATTATGAAGCAGCAGAAAGATAAATTAAGGAATTGATCCCATTTACAACTGCACCAAAAACCATAAGATACATAGCAGTAAACCTAACCAAAGAGGTGAAAGATCTGTACTCTGATCTGATCTGAAAACCATAAAACACTGATGAAAGAAACTAAAGAGGATTCAAAGAAATGGAAAGACATCCCATGTTCATGGATCAGAAGAACAAATACTGTTAAAATGTCTATACTACCGGGGCGCCTGGGTGGCTCAGTGGTTAAAGCCTCTGCCTTCAGCTCAGGTCATGATCCCAGGGTCCTGGGATCGAGCCCCGCATCGGGCTCTCTGCTCAGCGGCGAGCCTGTTTGCCCCCTCTCACTCTTCCTGCCTTTCTGCCTACTTGTGATCTCTCTCTCTCTCTGTCAGATAAATAAATAAAATCTTTAAAAAAAAATGTCTATACTACCCAAAGCAATCTATACATTTAATGCAATTGCTATCAAAATACCAACAGCCTTTTTCACAGAACTAGAACAAAATTTGTATGTACAAAGACCCTGAATAGATAAAGCAACTTTGAAAAAGAAAAGCAAAGCTAGAGGCATCATGAATCCAGACATCAAGTTATGTTACAAAGCTGTAGTGATCAAAACAGTACAGTATTAAAAAAGGCATTAAAAAAATAGACACACAGATCAAGAGAACAGAATAGAAAACCCAGAAATGAACTCACACCTATATAGTCAATTAATCTTTGACAAAGCAGGAAAGAATACACGATGGGAAAAAGATGGTCTCTTCAAAAAAATGGTGTTGTGAAGACTGGATAGCAACATGCAAAAGATTGAAACTGGACTACTTTCTTAGTAAATTCAAAATAAAGACATAAATGTGAAACATGAAACTATTAAAATCCTAGAGGAGAACATAGGCAGTAACCTAACACTGGCTGTAGCAAATTCTTATTAGATATCTTTCCTGAGGCAAGGAAAGCAAAATAAAAAATAAACTATTAGAACTACAACAAAATAAAAAGCTTCTACACAATGAAGGAAAAATCAGCAAAACTAAAAAGCAACCCATGGAAAGAGAGAAATATTTGCAAATGACATATGTGATAAAGGGTTAATATTCAAACTATATAAAGAATTTATAAAACTAAACACTCTGGGGCACCTGGGTGGCTCCGTATATTAATCATCTGCCTTCAGCTCAGGTCAAGATCCCAGGGTCCTGGGATCGAGCCCCGCATCAGGCTCTCTGCTCAGCAGGAAGCCTCCTTCTCCCTTTCCCTCTGCCTGCCATTCCCCTTGCTTGTGCACTTGTGCTCTCTTTCTCTCTGTCAAATAAAAATATAAAATCTTAAAAAAAAACCCTCAATACCCTCAAAAACCAATAGAAAAATGGAGAGACAGCAATCAGACAACAAAAAGAAATAAAAGGCATCCAAACCGGCCAAGAAAAAGTCAACTCTCACTCTTTGCAGATGATATGATACTTTACATGGAAAACCCAAAGACTCCAAAACTCCAAAACTCCTAGAGCTCATACAGGAAATCAGTAAAGTGTCAGGATATAAAATCAATGCACAGAAATCAGTTGCATTTCTATATACCAACTGCAAGACAGAAGAAAGAGAAATTAAGGAGTCGATCCCCTTTACAATTGCACCCAAAATCATAAGATACCCAGGAATAAACATAACCAAAGAGGCAAAGAATCTGTACTCAGAAAACTAGAAAGTACTCATGAAAGAAATTGAGGAAGACACAAAGAAATGGAAAAACGTTCCATGCGCAGGGAGTAGAAGAACAAATATTGTGAAAATGTCTATGTTACATAAAGCAATCTACACAGTTAATTCAATACCTATCAAAACACTATCAATGTTTTTCAAAGAAACAGAACAAATAATCCTAAAATTAAATGGAACCAGAAAAGACCCCAAATAGCCAGAGTAATGTTGAAAAAGAAAACCATAGTGGGATGCACTACAAACCCAGACTTCAAGCTCTATTACAAAACTGTAATCATCAAGACAGTATGGTACTGGCACCAAAACAGACACACAGATCAACGAAACAGAATAGAGAGCCCAGAAATGGACCCTCAACTCTATGGTCAACTAATCTCGATAAAGCAGGAAAGAATGTCCAATGGAAAAAGTCTCCTCAACAAATGGTATTGGGAAAATTAGACAGCCACACACAGAAGAATGTAACTGGACCATTCCCTTATACCACACACAAAAATAGACACAAAATAGATAAATAAAACCTCAATGTCAGATATGAATGCATCAAAATCCTTGAGGAGAACACAGGCAGCAAACTCTTCGACCTCAGCTGCAGCAACTTCTTCCTAGAAACGTGGCCAAAGGCAAGGGAAGCAAGGAAAAAAATGAACTACTGGGACTTCATCAAGATCACAAGCTTTTGACAACAAATGAAACAGTCAACAAAACCAAAAGACAACTGACAGAATGGGAGAAGATATTTGCAAATGACATATGATATAAAGGGCTAGTATCCAAAATCTAGAAAGAACGTATCAAACTCAACACCCAAAGAACAAATAATCCAATCAAGAAATGGGCAGAAGACATTTCTGCAAAGAAGACATCCAAATGGCCAACAGACACATGAAAAAGTGCTTCACATCACTCAGCATCAGGGAAATACAAAAAAAAAAAGCACAGCGAGATACCACCTCATACCAGTCAGAATGGCAAAAATTAACAAATCAGGAAATGACAGATGTTGGAGAGGATGCGGAGAAAGGGGAACCTTCCTACACTGTTGGTGGGAATGCAAGCTGGTGTAGCCACTGTAGAAAACAGCATGGAGGTTGCTCAGAAAGTTGAAAATAGAGCTGCCCTATGACCCAGCAATTGCACTATTGGGTATTTACCTTTAAGATACAAATGTAGGGATCCACAGGGGCACCAGCACCCCAGTGTTTATAGCAGCAATGTCCACAATAGCCAAACTATGGAAAGAACTTAGATGTCCATCAACAGATGAATGGATAAAGAAGATGTGGCATACACACACACACACACACACACACACACGGATATATACAGTGGAATACTACGCAACCATCAAAAATGAAATCTTGCCATTTGCAACAACGTGAATGGAACTAGAGGGTATTATGCTGAGCGAAATAAGTCAATCTGAGAAAGACAATTATCATATGATCTCTCTGATATGAAGAATTTGAGAGGCGGGTGGGGTTTTTAGGGAGTAGGGAGGGAAAAAAAATGAAACAAGATGAGACCAAGGAGGGAGACAAACCATAAGAAACTCTTAATCTCAGGAAACAAATTGAGGATTGGGGTGTAGGGGGATGGATAGGGAGGCTGGGTTATGGACATTGGGGAGGGTATGTGCTATGGTGAGTGCTGTTAATTGTATAAGACTGATGAGTCACAGACCTGTACCCCTGGGGCAAATAATACATTATATGTTAATTTTAAAAATGGAGAGAAGCCATGAATAGACTTTTTTCCAAAGAAGACATACAGACGGCTAACAGACACATGAAAAGATGCTCAACATCACTGACCATCAGGTGATGTACATTAGTGCTGAATCACTAAATTGCACACCTGAAGCTAGTATTACACTGCATGTTACCTAACTGGGATTTAATAAAAACTTAAAGAAAAAAGATTCCCTAACTTGGCAGAACACTGTTCTCAAGGTGTAAGGAAAAATTATACTTTTATTTTTTTACTATATTTGAGCAATATTTACTATAAGCAGCAGAAGAAATCTTTAGAAAGCATTTGCTTTACGTTCTCAATAAAATACAAGAAAACCGTCAGAAATGAAGGGTGAGGTGTATTAAAAGCATACTTAGAAGCTTCCTAAGATATAAACGGATGTGAGAAGATGCAGGCTGAGACAAGGAAAACATTGTAAAGAATAAAAATGGAATAGATGTACTGTTTTAGACAGGGCAAAACAGAGAACTGACACTACAGAAAAATCATTCAGAAATTTAGAGGACAATTTGAGAGGCCATCCCAGAGGGCAGGGGAAAGAGACAAAGAGAAAACTGAAATCAGAAAAAGAAATAAAATTGTTTACATGGAAAGGTAAAGACGGGAAGAGGTTCAGCACCGGCACACACAAAAAATGAAGACTCACTTCACAGAATACAACCAGAATGTGCGGAACACATCACATAATCCATTACAGGATACCAAATGGAATAAATAGAAACAAAATAGAATAACTGGGCCAGTGGATTAAAAAGGCTTACAGAAAAAGTCAACCAAAAGAGGTCACTGAAAAGACATACTGCTATAAATTTAACAGCAGCAAAGAAAGGAAAGAATATTCCTCTCAGGATCTGTAACACAAAAAAATCAAACAGGTTACTTTTGAAAAAGTAAAAGTTAGTATTACTCTTATTTGTTTTTCAGGGCCCTAAAAGGCAGAAAATAGAAGAAAAGATATCTTAGAAAAATTCTAAGACCAAAAAAAAAAAAAAAGGAGTCATGGTGCAATAATTCAGTACTCATATGTGAAAAATAAGAATTGGATCCTTAAATATCTCAAGTTTCAGAAACACCAATATCCATCTTCTAAGGCTAAAATGTCCAAGATTTATGCCAGCTGACCAAAAAAGCAATGGAAACAAAGAACTGAAGAAGTGGGGAGAGGCTCAATTATAATGGCATTGAACGCTGAATGTTTACAATGGCATTGAGCACTGAGCAACAGAAAAAAAATCTAAACAGTATTTCTAGGCTTGTTGGGGTTTAAGATTTTATTTGTTTACTTTTTCGAGAAACAGAGAGTCAGCTCCAGAGAAAGCAGGAGTAGGGGGAAGGACAGAGGAAAAGAGATAAGCAGACTCCCCGATGAGCTGAGCAAGGAGCCCAAATGCAGGGCTCGATCCCAGGACCCTGGGATCATGACATAAGCCAAAAACAGACGCTTAACTGACTGAGACACCCAGGCACCCCACCTAGTATTTCTAGATTGTGAGCAAGAGCCTAATTCAAATTAAAAAAGTATTCTCAAAAGCAAAAGTACATGATAAAATAATAACTTAATAAAAGCCCACCCTTTTGCCACATGTAAAAAGAAGTTCTAGGACAATTAAATGTTTAAATATTTTAAAATGTACAAAAAAAATAAATATTTTAAAATGTACTTAAAATGTACACTTAGCATAGCAAATACTTTAATAAATGAACTGTTACATTTATCAATTCAGAAGCAGAATTGGGAAAGAAAAGTAGATACAAGTGATAGAATACAGAAAGTTTGGAAATGTGCACAGATTAAATAACCACAGGCATAATTAAATGTTAACTAAATTAGAAAATCAATTTAAATGCATGGTAAAGAAAAGTTTTACACTTTTGATATTCATAAACCTCTTGTATATCTCTAAGAAAATAGAGTACTTTTTTAAGACTTTATTTATTTATTTGAAAGAGAGAGAGAAACAGCACATGTGCACGCACAAGCAGGGAGAGGAGCAGAGGGATTCTCAAGCAGGCTGCCAGCAGAGCCCCTGCAGTGTGAGGTGGGACTCAATCTCAGGACCCTGAGATTATATAACCTGAGCGGAAATCAAGAGACACTTAACCAACTGAACCACACAGGAGTCCCAGAAAACAGAGGATCTTGATAGAAAGATAGATAATAGTATTAAGAGCCAACCCAGAAAGTAAAATTTTAAAATATCTTAAAGATTAAGCACAACAGTACAAATATAAATTAAGACATCAATAAAATATTATATCCTGAGAGTGAAACTAAAAAAATGAAAAGAAATTCTAATACACAGAACTGTCAGGAGTTTGAGTCAATGGTCACTCTCCTACACTGCTAACAGGAAAATAAATTGAAACAACCATTGTTGTTGGACAAGTCATAGGATCATTTTGAAATTTCCTATATCTTTGATCTAGCTCTTCCACTTCTATGGATTTATTTGAATAATCAAGAATATGTGCAAGGGTATAAAGTTGTTCATATGATGGGGCACCTGGGTGGCTCAGCTGGTTAAGCGATGGCCTTCAGCTCAGGTCATAATCCTGGAGTCCCAGGATCGAGTCCCACATCAGGCTCCCTGCTCAGCAGGGAGTCTGTTTCTCCCTCTGAACCTCCTCCCCCCATGCTCCCTCTTTCTCTCAAATAAATAAATAAATAAAATCTTTAAAAGAAAATAAAGTTGTTCATATGAAAGTATAAATCAAAATTTTTTAAAAACCCCAAGGCTAAATTATGATAGGCGCACACATTCAAATACTGTGTTCTAAAAATTATGTTGCAGAAAGACAAATGACATGGAGAAAAGTTCAGATGTTGTTAAAAAAAAGTTTTACTAACCCCTACCAAAATATGCATAGCAAAACTGCCAGAAATGTGCAAAGTTATTGAAAATATGAGTAGTACCCATCTTTTGTACCCTGAATGACAGGCAGTTTTCTTTTTCTTTGTACCCATCTAAAAAACATGCAGTAAAGTTGCTACAAAACATGCAGTAAAGCACTCGCTACAATAATGAGTTGGGATGTAACACAACTGACTTTTGATGTCTGCCCTTTTTGGAAGCCCAGGTGACAAACAAGGAAAAGTCAAAGTTGTACTGCAGGGAGAAAGGGTCACAGGGAACAGAAAGGCAGCCCACTCGGGGAAATAGCAGGTAAACCTCTCCAAGAAAGCAGAGAAGTAGAAGTATGGTCCCCACATCCCTCGAAAACTCATAGTCCAGCCATCCCCGATGGGGCAATGAAATGGGCAGTAAGTACCAGAACATTCAAAGCATAGCTGTTGCTCACTGGGAAACCTGAGCTAGCCACAGAGCCTGAATCATCACCATGGATGTTAAAGCCAGAATGGACACCCCCACTAATAGGCTCTAAGTCACAACCAGGACCTAGCTACTTTCATGGAGGGACCCTGGAATTCCAAGCCAGCTAGTTACATAGACTTGCTCCGGCTACATGGTTAACATTGCTGATAATCCCATCTCTCACTTCTTGAGTATTTGAGAACTAACTTATGACATTATAGCAGATTCTACTAATTTATTTTATAATCAAAAATGAAATTAAAAGAAAGAATATTCGATTAGTATTTTTTTTTATTCCAACCACCTGAAAACCTAAGTATCCTTCTAAATCACTGTGGAGATAAAAATTATTTAAAATTTTAGTGCAATTATAGGGGTACCTGGCTGGCTCAGGCAGTGAAGCATGAACTCTTGATTTCAGGATTGTGAGTTCAAGTTCCACATCGGGAATACTTTTAAAAAATTAATAAAATCTTTAAAAAATTAATGTAATTATAAACAGTTTAGAATATATTTTTGAAAATCAAAACACTACGTATCCAAACTTAAGGAACAGACCCAAAGCTGCGTTCAAAGGAAAATTCATAGTAGTAAACATTCTCTTACAAAGAAAAACAAAAAAATAAATAAAGCATTCACTTCAAGGCATTAAGTTGGAAGAAAAGAATGATTTTTAAAAGATAAAGGTAGCACAAAGGAAGTAACAAGGAAAACATGCCAAAATTGAGAAATAAATCCAAGAGCTGGTTGTATGAAAAACAAACCTAGAACAAACTTTGACAAAGCTTATTAGAAAAAGAAAGCATCCATTGTAATGGAATTATATTTTGAAAATTATTTTTAAGTTTTCTCTTTTGTCTTCTGACTTTGATATGACTTTCCCCTCAGTCATTTTAAAGCATCCTTTGGGGGATTCTGGAGAGATGAAGACTTGTTACTCAAAAAATGCAAAGAGAAAGGATAAAGTGATACTCAGCTGTAGCCAAGCAAAACAAGATATGCTATGGCCTCAAGAAAAGAATTCCAGATTCTTCTCATTCTCCCACTTGAGCACATTAACCACTTTACTTGGAAGAAACAGCTCCTGGAGCTTTCTCAATCTTTTCAATCCTGGTCTCCACGAATTACCATTAAGACTTAGATTTGAATTCAGCCTGGAGGTTTGAGTCAGGACAAAAGAAAATATGAGGGACTGGGGTAGACTGCACATTACCAACTGGGACCAGAGGTGGAAAGAAGAGAGCTCTGGCTTGGGGACAGAAAGATAAGGGTAACCACAAGAGTAGAGGGAAGTTGGCCTCCTCCCCCACCACTGACTCTAAAAAGAGATCACTTCTCGGACAGCCTCCCATCCTGAAATTAACTTAGAATAGGGTTACATGTACTTCATGGTGCAAGTAGAGGGAGAACCTCTATTTAATTTCCTAAACCAGCCTCCATTCTTATATGTTTAGGTCCCAGAAATAGCTTGGAGACTGGTTGTGGATCTGGTGAGCCAGACCTGGGTGAGACAGCCTCAGAGAAAATGTTGCAGAGTAACAACACAGGGGAGGACTAAGAGAGAATCTTCACCAGATCCTGGAAAGGTAGCACCAGGTGGGAGCTCAGTGAGGAAGATAGAGTGGGGGGACCAATAAGGTAGAATACCCGAAGAAAAAGAATGAGCCACAAACTGCAGTTTCGTAACTGGCTATCAGCTGGGTGGTACGCAGCCATCAGGTGGAAAATGGACAACATCACTCTGGAGATTAGAGGAGTCAAAGGTTACCATGATCATGAACCCCAACTCTTAACCCTATTAACACATCATCTAAGCCCACCTCCCCCTTGTATCTGGGTGTCATCTTTAAGTAAAAAGAAATGATGAAAACAATATGACAGATGGAGCATTTGCTCTCAGAAAGAATAAATATTGCCAGAAAGAGTTGCTTATATTGTCACATCGGACTAAGCTTTAACCTGGAGACATACACACACACTCCATCTTGCCCAGCATCTCAGAAAGGCTACACAGCAGGGACATTAAGAGTGTGGGATTCTGGATCCACATGGCCTAGGTCTGACTCCTGGATCCACAATTTGCCAACCTTGTGACTCTGGGAAATTTACTTCATCTCTCTGTGCCTCAGTTTCCTCAACTACGAAATGAAGATAATCATAGTTTCTCTCAGTAGTTTTTAAGGATTAAGTGAGTTAATAAATGTAAAGTGCCTAGATCAATATCTGGACCATAAAAACATTCACTAAGTGTCGGCTATCTCTACTGCTATTAGCATTACTATTATTACTTTTACCTATCACCTACAGTGCAGGGCTCATGAAGGAACGATCAGATCAGCTACAGAAAAATTAAGAAATTCTAATTTCTCGGGGTGCCTGGGTTGTCAGTTAAGTGTCCAACTCTTGGCTTTGGCTCAGGTCCTGATTTCAGGGTCCCGGGATCGAGCCCCACTTCAGGTTCTGAGCTCAGTGGGTAGTCTGCTTGAGAATCTTTTTGCCTCAACCTGTGCCCCTCATGCTCATGCTCTCTTTCTCTAAAATAAATATATAAATCTTTAAAAGAAATTATAGGGGCTCCTGGATGGCTCAGTGGGTTCAAGCCTCTGCCTTTGGCTCAGGTCATGATCCCAGGGTCCTGGGATGGAGCCCCGCATCAGGCTCTCTGCTCAGCAGGGAGCCTGCTTCCTCCTCTCTCTCTGCCTGCCTCTCTGCCTCCTTGTAACCTCTGTCAAATAAGTAAATAAAAAATCTTTTAAAAAAATAAAAGAAATTCTAATTTCTCTCCATAATCAAGTAGTACAGATTAAAATTTGTATCCCTGCTACATAAATAATTAAAATCATAAATGATAAAAGGCATATAAAATAAATTAGACAGGTTTTAAAAAACATGACAGAATGGTATTTAAAAAGCCTTTGAATCAGATTCAGAAAAACATAGGAATTACCTATATTAGCTCAAGAAGCATGCAAAGTAGAAAAGAAGTATGCCAAAAGAAGCTAAAAAATTCATCAAAGAATTACCTCAAAAAAGGCCTAGAACCGGGTAATTCAATTAGTGCATTCTTTCAAAATTTCCCCAAGGCGCAATGCCAAAATGAATAACAAACAGTACCGAGGCCTGCAAAAAAACCAGAATGCTCCCCAGATCACTGGAAAGCTAAGCTATCTATAGTGTACAAACCTTTATCACATAAAACTAGAGGCCACTATTTTTATCAAAAGTTTTGTTACTCTAGGATTTCTTAGTACCTCTAAGATGTTGTAAGATCCTAATAGGAGGGCTGTGGGAGATTGTTCCTGCACCTCAAGATTTCTTCCAGGCTCCCCCAGACCCTTATTATGACTATGCCACACGGGAGCCTGGGATTGTTCAATCAGAAAGATTTAGATGGGCCAAGAGCCAAGAATGTACAGAAGGAAGCATAGAAAAAAGGATTCACAAGAGATAAGCAGAGGAAAAGAGACAGTACACAAAACTGAGGTAAGAATAGCGTTGCTGAGGCACGGAACGATACATTCTTCTGGTGAAAATGTAAATTGAACCAACTCCTCCAGGATGTAACTGGCCAAATGTGTTTGGAACCAACAATGTATCTACTCTTCAACCTAATAATATGACTTCTATCACTCCAGCCTGGAGAATTCATTTAATATGAAGATAAGGATTTACATACAAGGATACACTTAATAGAATTATTAACAGCAAATAAAACAAAAAGCAAACAGGAAACAGTCAAAATGTCTAGAGCTACAAAGAGTTAAACAGATGGCACGTTCATCTGATGAATTATCCAACAAAAGCAATAGTTGGGGGGGTAATGATATGTATTTGTCTAATTTTTTTTTAGGAATAAAGGTAGACCACAAAGTCTAATCTTAAATATATTTATAATTTATGTCGGTAGGAAAAACTACTGGAAGGATATAGACCAAAGCCTTAATATGATCTGTGGGTGGTACAGTTCTGAGTGAATATTTTTTAATACATTTCTCATATTACCTAACTTTCTGCAACAAGCATGTATTACTTTTATAATCAGAAAGAAAGATAAAAACCAAATAATTGTTGCACATGGATAAATACTCCTGTGAGTGAAAAAGAACCGTTTTAAGCTTCCATTCACTAAGGACAAAAACAGTCTGAACGTTGTGCACAGAATTCTCCCAAACGTGAATCTCTACACGGGTGCCCTGTAAAGCATAAAGACAAAAAGCAAACCAACCGAATCCCTCTACAGACAGGCTGAGCCGCCTCTCTCCGGGGTTTTCAACACCAGGTTACCGAGAAGGGGTCTCAGCACCCATTTTGGCAAAGTGCAGCGGTTTGAGTCTCTCCCTCGGTTCGAAGAACCTCTACGTGGAGATCCAGGCTTTACAGGGGAGATTGAGGCAGGGTGAGGAGTTAAACACACACACGCACGCACACACACGCACGCACGCACACACACACACAGAGCACACTCAGACACCCAAGCGCACTCAATCACGCGGTCCCAGCCAGACAGCGCGAGCGGAGCCCTGCGGCTGCAGCCGCGCCCCACCCGCGCCCCGCGGCCGCCGAGTCCCCTCCCGCCCGCCGCCCCGCGCCGCGGGTACCTGTTCGTGGGGCGCGGTAGCTGGGTCGCCGGGCTCCGGAGCGTCCTCAGCGCGGCGGGGGTACCGCGGGGAGCGTCCCTGCTCTCCTCCACCAAGAGCCTGCGCCGCCAGGAAGAAAACTAAGTTGTTACACCTCGCTGACAGGCTCGGCGGCCGCAGCGCGCTCGCACCTGGCCGGGGCGTCCTCGCGCAGCCCGGATCCCCCGCCCCCGGCAGCTCCCAGACCCCGGAGTTTGAAGCCGCTTAGGGCGGGAAGGAAGGGGAAGCTCGGACCAGAACGGCGAGCTCGGGAGACCGCGGGGGACCCGACGGCAGGTCCCGCTCCGCAGCGACCTCCCCCGCCGGAGCCCTCGCCTCCCTCCCCGCCACAGCCGGTGCCCACCTGGTCCCCGCGTCGCCCCCTCGGCCACCCGGGCCAGGCCCGTCCTGCCTCCTGGACGCCCCCTTCCCGGCCCGCTCGCGCGCGACCGCCGCCCGTCGGCTTCCCTTCGCGGCTGCCGGGAGGCGGGCGGCCGGGCGGCAGGGGCGCCCCGGGGGGCGCGCGGCAGGCGGGCGGGTTACCTGGAGCGAGCGGGCGCGTCGGTGGAGCACCAGAGCAGGCGCAGCAGCAGCAGCAGCAGCAGGCTGGCGAGCAGGGCGAGCAGCGCGCCCCCCGGCCGCATCCTGAGCCCCACGCACGACCGCCGCCGCCCCGGCGAAGCGCAGCCCGGCCGGCCCGACTCGCAGCTCCCGCCGCCGCCGCGGCCACGCACACCTCCAGTGTTCAAACGCGGCGGGGAGGGGCGACGACGGCGCGCGGCGCGGGCCCGCACTCCGGGCGCCCCGGCCCAGCCTCTCGCCGTGTGCCGGGGGCGAAGGGAGAAGGCGCGTGCCGGCTCTCGCCTTCTCGCGCCCAGCCCCGGACCGCTGAGCTCGGCGCTCGGCTTGGCAGTGACGATTCGCCGAGCTCGCCTCCTCTCCTCCCGGAGGCGCTCCGAGCCGCTGCGGGCTTTAGTCGCCGCGCCGCCGCCGCTGCCTCCGCCGCCGCCGCCGCCGCCGCCGCGCGGGGTCACCTGAAGGTTGGGACTCGCGAGCTGGACTCGGTGCTGATTGGGCTCCAACTTTTGTGCGCCCTCGCCTTCTCCGGAGTGCTCGCGGGCTCTTCCCCGGAGCCCACGCAGCTCACCCAAGCACACCAGAACGCCTTCCGCGTCCCTGCGGTGGGAAGCAAGGACTCGGAGAGGTGGAAGAGAAGAAAGGGAAGAGCCCACTTCAAAACTTTCTTAAAACTGTGTAGTCGCTCGGCTGGATCGCCCCACGCAAAGGCTGCTCGGGACTTGGTTTTGTTGGGTAGATCCTGGTACCCAAGGGGAGGAGGAACCGTCTCTTACTTAAACGCAGGTTCATAGGCACAGAGAGTGGATTTCCAGGAGCCAAGGAATCTTCAGGGGCTGGCATACTACCACCTGAAGGCTGAGCTTGGCCCCAGCCTGGTTTTGCAAATAGTGTTTTTGGAACACCTCCATGCCGGTTCCTTTGTCTTCTCCATGGCTGTACGTAGCTGTGGGAACCTGTGGCTGCTTTGGGGTTACAAGGGCAGGGTAGAGTAATGGTGACAAAGATCATATGGGCCCCGGAGCCTAGAGCATTTATCTATCCCTTTTCAGAAAAACTTAGCAGACCATTGGTCTAAATCATGTTGATCTAAATCATATTGATTAGATACTGGAAAATGGCCCTATGACAGTGTGATACGGTCTGGCTGTCCTCTTTCTGCCCCAAGCGATTCTGCCCTCGTCCCCTGTGCCTCCAGCACACTGCGCACGTCTCCTGCAGTGCAACCTCCCGCGGAGCTCCTGACTCAACCCTTGAGGAACATCAGTGAACAGTAAACCCCCATAACTGTTAGATGGGGCCTCATTAGATCGTACAGAGTTGAGATTTTTCCAAAAGAATACCTGGACTCCACCATCTCGCAAATACTTTGGAAAGGCTTAAACTCTGAAAAGTCTTTAGTGAGTTTACTTTCCCAAGCGACAAAAATATTTGTATTTCACTTGGAGTCTTCGAGAGACAGAAGGTCTTGACCTAAAAGACCCACCCCAGAGCCTTTGGGGGAACACGTTGGCCAAACAACGATAAAGCTGTTGCCAGGGATTTTGTCACTGAAAAAATAACTTATAGCCAGTAGAGAAATATGGGCTACCTAGTTCCTTTCTGCTAACCCTACATTTACTCTAATTAAAGATATTTAGTTGAAAACAAGCCAGAACTTTTCACATGATAGTCGATCAATAAATATTTGATCAATGAATGAAACACCTAGGAAATAACACTTTCCTTAAAGAGAAGGAGGAAAAAATTGAAAATGGGTGTGACTGGAAATATGATTTCCTTCCATAGTTCACTCCTGCTGTTAAAATATGTACTAATCAATAAAGAAAAAGTTGCTCCTTTTACATCAGGCCAACATTTTTAGGAATATGACTGCTTATCTGAGTAGGGCACAAAAAAGTAATACTATATTCAGCTGCTGTTAAAATAATAAAGCAACCCAGTTCTACATGTCTGAAAGTGAGGCATTCTGTTAGACAAGTAGGATATAGCACAATTATCTTGAAAATGAAAAGTTGTCTGGATTTGGGAGAGAGTCTGAATTTTATTTCTCTTAGAGCAGAATTGTGCAGACAACTCATACTGAAGAGGGTTTGCAGAAAAAGAAAAGGACATTATTGTATCAGCCAGGAAGCTGCAATTTCACCTAATTTACTAAAGTTTAATATTTCAGCACAGCTGGGCTCAAAAGAGTCAGTCTTGCACTGGGTTCCCTAAACACTCTTGTTGTAAATGAAGTTACTTTTTATCAAGCCAATGGCTAGCAGCAGGGGACTCACAAAAGCCCATTTTAATTGGAAAACCAAGTGTAAATTTGCACTGGGAATTCTGAGCCCAGTGTTAAAATTTGACAGTAGGGAACTTTACCACCAGCTTTGTAAATGAAGACTTGGGTTGGTAAAATATGAATTATCCTGCTTATCCTTGAGAGAGTAAAAAGAAAAACAAAAAGCACCAGACAAAAACATGAGTCCTTATATATTATCAGCTATAGAACCCAAACTGGAAAACTGTATATTTGGTAATTTAAGATTAGCAGGTTTGACCAACAACCTCAAAGATGCATTTGGGTCATTTGGGTAATCTGCTGAGGCCAGGATCTAAAAAGAAAGTCTGGGTTCTATGTAGAAGTCGCAGCTGGTGTGTAAACCTGTCTCACTCACCCAGTCTGCCCAGCATGTGTCTCTCATTTACCTTTGTTACTCTTTAGTTATGACCCTTACTTTCAGAAAATCACCATGAAATCCCTGGTTGGGAAGTAATGATATATTTTTAAAAATGTCCAAATAATTGAAAATCTTCTGGGAAGTTGGAGTTTCTCATTTTCGGTGTAAGGTTGTTTTGGGTTTTTTTTTAAGATTTTATTTATTTATTTGACAGAGATCACAAGTAGGCAGAGAGGCAGGCAGAGAGAGAGGAGGAAGCAGATTCTCTGCTGAGCAGAGAGCCCGATGCGGGGCTCGATCCCATGACCCAGGACCATGACCTGAGCTGAAGGCAGAGACTTAACCCACTGAGCCACCCAGGTGCCCCTCGGTGTAAGGTTTTAAATATTTCCATGTGCACAGATTTAGGGATTCATGAAGAAGAATCTCAGATATCAAGGGCCTATTATATCCACTTGTGCACACAAGTACAGACTCTCAATATAGAGAAACGCAAAAAATCACCCAAGAATCTTTTCCTTCATTTGGGGGATATTTTTATCTCCCTGATAGAAAGGGTGGTTCCTGATGTCTTCGGGGTGCTTGATTGGTTTTTAGTAATATTAGAGATTCGTGAAGACTATAGAACAATAGCACATTTATAAATATTAAACTATTCCTTGGGGGAGGAAATTCATAAGGATAGCATAACCAAGGCTATATATTTTCAATAAGTCATAAGATATAAATAAAAGTAGAAATAACTTCCAGAAATCAACAATCATGTATGAGAGGGAGCTCTTTCCAAATGTGTTTTATTACCAACTTCTCCCACTGCTAATTGAATATTTAAAAAATTGATGCAGGGGCACCTGGGTGGCTCAGTGGGTTAACCCTCTGCCTTTGGATCAGGTCATGATCTCAGGGTCCTGGATCAAGCCCCGAATCCGGCTCTCTGCTCAGCAGGAAGTCTGCTTTCTCTACCTCTCTCTCTGCCTGCTTCTCTGCCTACTTGTGATTTATCTCTCTTTCCCTCTCTCTCTCTCTCTCTTTCTCTCTGTTAAATAAATAAATAAAATCTTTTAAAAAATAAAATAAAATAAAAATTAAAAATTGATGGAATTCTGTGCATAAAGTAGTTTTAACTTTAAAGATAGAACACTGAAGGTCATATACAAATTTTTTATAGGTCTTACATTTATAAGAAATCCAATTTATAGCATAACTAAAATTACAGGACAAAAAAAAATTAGAGTTATTATTTACAGTGCAAAATAGATTTTTAATGTATAAAATATTCAAGCTTTTAAACCTCCTCTCTCTGATATCCACCTAAAAGATCATCAAGGACCAAAAAGAGAAATGGAAATTGTTTATCCTGAAACCATAAAATGGCCACAATCCCACTCCACAAACTCCCAAGAATATCTGCAAAAGGTGAAGCAATCGGACAAGAATAACAAGTTCAAGGCTCATTACCTCTATTTATGAACTTAAATTGGTAGGGTGGAGGAAATGGAAAAGTTTCTGAAGGCCCTACTGATACACAATTTGGAAGAGCAAAGTCTGGGAGTAGGTCACATCAAAAATGAGTAGCGATTAGTGTAAATGGCCAGAGTTACAGAGTTAAAAGAGAGGCAGTGGCCAATATTTCTGTTTCCAGTGAATACAGCTTTCTATCCAGAGAAATGATGACCTAGATATAATGCTATTCTTGAAGAAAGATGCTACAAAAAATTTTGTAGCTACTGGTTAAAATCAATTTACCAAAGAAAAATTCGTACCTAGTCTATGTATTCAGTAAACAACAGGCCCTCAAGCCATTGGTTTTTATACTGAATTGGCCTCTCCCAGACTGCCCCTTGCTGATTCCAGTGTTTGCAATATCAGGCAGAACTCCAGCTGTTTCAACAGATTGGGGGTGGGGGTTGCATGTGCAAAGATAATGTACCTGATGCTTCCATATTCTCTCCTCAACTTCTCTTCCCTACCACTTCATTGTGTACAACCTAAACTATAAGCAGGTAAATAACTAAACAAAAAAATATCCAATAGCAAGCCCTTAATGCAAAACTAAGTTTCAACAAGTAGATGAAAAGGAAACACTGCCAAAAATTGTCCATTCACAATATTCCTGGCAAGTAGCAAAACAAACAAGCAAACACACAAAAACAAACAAACAGCAAACAAAGGCATGATTTCTTTCAAAGATGAGTAAACAAAAGGGGAAAAAATGATGCAATAGTTCTGCAAAATATAAAAGAAAAAGAATGCAAACAATAAAAAGAAAAATGAAGACTACAGGTTGGAACAAGACTTTCCTCAGGAAACAGCAGAAAATGTAAGCCACAATCACTTCATACTGCCCAGGAAATGAAACACAAACATTGCAATAGAAAAACCCAAAGAAGAACTAAGAACTGAAAGAAGAAATAGCAAAGCAACAGTATGAAAAGTGTGCTGATGACAATAGAAAAAACACACAAATAGAAACCATTTTAGAACTTAAACTTTAGAAGCCTGAGCAGAATTGAGTTGGCAAAAATCTGAATGAGCGTTATGGAGAGGAGACTGATGAAAATTACAGAAAACACAAAGGAGAGTCAAATACAATCATTAGAAAAACAGTTATATGTATCTAAGATTATATATATATATATATATACCATGTAAGTATTAGGGATTCATTTTTAAAGACAAAGAATGAAATATTATAAACAATTAAGGATATATTAGAAGAAAACTTTACTAAAAATATGTAAATCTGCAGATATTTTCTTCTTTTTGTCTGATCCCATTATGTGCACTTATGAGGTTTTAGAGAAATTTATAGAGAACAACTAACTTCATGATTTATTTTCCTCTAGAGATTATTCAAAAACAAAGAATCCTAAGAGCCTAAAAGACAGAAGAAATAGGTAGAAATTAATCTTGTCTCTGACTTCACCTCAGCAACATTAGAATCAAAAGGAATAAAAGTAGGAGCACCAGAGTGGCTCAGTTGGTCGAGTGGCTGACCCTTGATTTTGGCTCACGTCATGATCATATGGTCCTGGGATTGAGTCTCTATTTGGGCTCTATGGTCAGCCTGGAGTCTGCTTAAGAATTCATCCTCCCTCTCCCCCTACCCCATCCTCCACTTATGCGCACGCTCTCTCTCTCTCTCTAACAAAATTATACTTACAGGGTTTTTGAGCAGAAAAGATGTGACCCCCAAATTCTATACCCAGCTAAGATAGTTTTTATAAATAAAAACAATTATTTTTACATACAATATTTTTAAATATTTAAGAAAAAAGAATATGTACTACTTGTGTATGTATCCTGGAAAAAAATCAACTAGAGCCATAATTCAACCATAAAACATGAATCAAATAAAGAATTCACAATGAAGAAGTGCTGGCCATAAGGAACTCAGATGAACCATACATCATTTTAAAAATAGAATTGAGTCTAAGTAATAGAATCTCACAGTGGAAATGTTACATTTTCTTTAAAAATCCCTACATAAATATAAAATTAAAAGTTGATACAATAAACCTGGGAAAGAAAATCTCTTGCTCACTGTAAATAGTGGGAAATATGAAATAAGAATACTAAAGAAGGATGGAGTGCAAGTGAATTAATTTCTTGATATTTCAGGGCAAATATATATAATCAAATCATCAAAAGGCAGCTATTTTTAGAAAAGTGATAATTGTTTTATTATTTAAAAAAGAATAAATATATATATATATATACATTTATATAAATATTTTCTATTGAAGGGGGAGGAAGAAAGAAAATTCAGACTTTCTCTCTTTTTTTTAAGACTTTATTTATTTATTGGACAGACAGTGATCACAAGTAGGCAGAGAGGCAGGCAGAGAGAGAGAGAGAGGAGGAAGCAGGCTCCCTACTGAGCAGAGAGCCCGATGTGGGACTCAATCCCAGGACTTTGGGATCATGACCTGAGCCGAAGGCAGAGGCTTTAGCCCATGAGCCACCAAGGTGCCCCAAAAATTCAGATTTCTAACTAAAGACAGAAAAAATACCAATTGGAGCAATACATGGATCTGCTATAGACATTTAGAAATGTTTTATAAAATATAACAATAAAAATGGATGCACAACTAAGCACTCAATAAAGAAGGGAAAAGCCCCAAGTACCAGAAATGAGGAAAGAAGTGAAAAAAAGAAAGAACAGTAAGTGTGTGATGTGACCAGCAGCTAACCTGAAAATCCCAGTAATTTGGAGGTTTGCTTTTAACAACTATTCAGGGGATGAAGAGGAGGACGAGGTTCTCCAGTGAGAAAGAGTTAGAATCAAAATTCCTATGGAAAGCTTTATTTCTTGTTAAAAACAAAATATGTCAACTAGGAAAATGAAGATCCACATACCTCACAATGATAACTCTTTGTCACCATCCAAGCTCTGGGTGAAAGAATTTTATTTTATTCTAAAACTTCTGCTTCATTTGAGTTTGAGGCCCAATTTTATCCCACCTGAATTTGTTCTGAGGTTAACACAAAGATTGGCCCCTGCCTAATGATATTCTGAGGTGTATGGTAGGAAAGTGCTAACTACTCTGGTTCCATAAAAAAATCTCAAAGAAAAGGAATCTCACTAAAAATAAGCTCAAAAGATAAAAATATTTTCTAATATTATTATTACAAAATACTTTAGGAATTCACCCTTGAATATGTCTCAGCAGGAGGGGGTCTGGGAGGCTCAGTCAGTTAAGCATCCAACACTGGATCTTGGCTCAGGTCATGATCTTAGGGTATCATGGGATAAAGTCCTATGTCAGGTGCATGCAGCAGAGTTAGGCTCCATACTGGATGTAGAGTCTGCTTGAGATTCTCTCTGTCCCTCTCCCCTCTAAAATAAATAAATAAATAAATAAATAAATCTTTTAAAAATATGTCTCCACAGATATCATTAATGGAAAGATCATTAACCAGTAATCAGAAAACAGTGAGGTTTAAAATTATTAAGAATATGGAAGGGTGAATCAACACTGGGGAAAGAAGGGTAATAAAAGGTATTTCCTAAAGAACCAACAGAACTGTGAGAAACAAATATATAGTTATTGATATAAAAATAGTCAATGATGGCTCAAGGCAGAATCAGTGACCTAGAATATTATATGAGAAAATTATCCATTGAGAGATAAAGAGATGGAAAACATGACTAAAGCTATAGAAAAGAAGATCTATCCTATTATCTGCCACTGTGTAACAAAGCACCCAACACTCACTGGTTTAAAACAATAACATTTTATTATACCTGAGGATTTTGCAGGTCAGAAATTCAGAGAGAACCTAGCTGGGTGATACTGGTATATCACAAAGTGTCTAATGATCTAGAGGCTTCAATATGGTTTCACTTCTCTTGACCTTTTTGATGGGATGGTTGAAAGGATAAGTTCAACTAAGACTGTCAACTGGAGTTCCCACACATGAACTCTCCACCATAGTGATCTCAGGGAACCCAGACTTCTTACATAGAGGTTCAGGGTTCGGCGCAAAACTACTCTGATAGGCCTGGACAGAAGCTGCACATTTTTTACGAGCTAGTGTTAGAAATTCCAGGACAACACTTCTTCTCTATCCTATTGGTTGAAAAATTCCCCAAGTCTGGCATATATTTAAGAGGAGAGGAATTAGACTCCATCTCTAAGAGAAATAACAAATAATGTGTCGCTATCTTAATCTACCACAATCTAATATTTGTATAATAGGAATTCCAGAAAGAGAGAATAGGGAAGAGGTCATCTTTGAAGAGCTAATGTCTGTAAACTTTCCAGAACTAATAAATGATTTGAAACCTCATTTAAAGGTAACAACAAGTGCTGATCAGAATGAGTAAAAATGCATCCAAATCTTAATACACTGTGATAAAACTACAGAACCCCAAAGACAAAGTCTTAGAAGCAAAGAGGAAAGAAATGCAACTTTTAAAGAAATGGCAATTAGATTACAGCATTATTTCTCATCAGTAAAAGTAGAGCCCTAAAGTTAATTAAATCTTCCAAGAGCCAGGGGAAATAATTACCATTCATAAAATTTTATACCTGGCTAAACTATCACACATATGTGAGGATAAACTAAAAAGTGTTTACAGAGACTGAAAATGTTTACAACCCACAGTCCCTTGTTGAAAAGAAAACTTATAAGTGGTACATTCCAGGAGAAAATAAATTGATCCCTTCTAGAAGAAAGGAGTGAGATACAAGAAAAAAGGCGAAGAAGGAAAATGGCAAACAAGCAATAGCTAGATAACACCAAATAATGACTGATCTATGAAGGGAACCACAAAGCAAGATTGAACTAAAATAATAGACAGTAATAACATGAAAGAGAACAGTAGCAATCAGAGTGAAAGCACACAAAAATCCCTGAAGTAGGGATTCAGGAAGTCAGTAACTATAGTAATTACCTTTATATATTGTTAAGTCAAATATACACTTTTTTAAATGTTAAGACATCCTCTATAATATGTGAGGTGATGCATATGTCAACTAACTCAGTTGTGGGAATAGTTTCAAAACATATATGTTTATCAAATCATCACATTATACACTTCAATTATCTTATAATTTTCTTTGTCGATTATACCTTAATAAAGCCAGGAGGGAAAAAGGATATCCACCATATAGAAAAAATATGATAATTTTGGGGGGCACCTGAGTGGCTCAGTCATTTGCATGGCTGACTCTTGATTTAGGCTTAGGTCATGATCTCAAGGTCCTGGGATCAAGCCCTTCCTCGGGCTCCACACTCAGTGGGGAGTCTGCTTGTGGATTCTCTCTCTCCCTCTCCCTGTTTGTGCTCGCTCTCTCTCTAAAACAAATAAATGGATAAATCTTTAGAAAGAAAGAATAAGGAGGGAAGGAAGGAAGGGAGGAGAGAAGGAAGGAAGGAAGGAAGGAAGGAAGGAATATTCTTCTCAAGCTAACCTGAAACACCTCTGAAAACTGGCCGTATTCTATTCCACACAGCCAGTCAAAACAAACCCTGCAAAATATTATTATAGAGCTCATATTCTCTGATCACAAAGCAGGAAATTAGAAACCAATACTGGAAAGATTAATAAAACCATTCCTATACTTAAATACACTTTCAAATAATTCATAGGTCAAAGAGGCCATATTAATAAATTTAGAAAATATTTAAGACAAAACCATTAATGAAAATACAACATATCAAATTGTGGACTCTAATAAGAGCAGGAAAATGTACAGCCTTAAATGTATATATTAAAAATGTAAAAATTACGAATCCACGAGTTAAGCATACAACTCAAGATGCTAGGGTAATAGAGCCAAGTGAAGCAAAAGATGCTGAAATATACCAAAAAGTGCCATTATAAGATAAGAAAAGTGGGAGATCAGTCCAAGGAACTTACCCAAATAGCCCCAGTATTTCTGCTCAATCTCCAAAAGCAAAGTTGAACCGGGGCTTTTGTGCGAGTAGTTTGTTTTAAAAATATGGCCCCAGGGATTCTCTGACGAACTTCACAGAATGTGCATGGGTCCCATCTACCTGAAGGAAGACTGGCATTTCTCCATCTCCACTATTGGTGTGGTGCATTTCTCAGGTTGCTCAAGAACGAGTGGCAGGTGTCCTACTGTGGTACCCTGACTCCACATCAGACTCTAATTCACATAAGAGGGCTCCCTGAGTAATGAATTTTCCCCTCTTCACTCATATATTCTACCTTGTCTGTTCCACACCCAATGTGAGCCTTGGCTTCAGCCAGCAAGTAGTGCACTACAGTTTCTGCACATTCTCTTTCCTCCTGGAATATGGACTCTGTTTTCCTGCTGGTGCCATGCTGTGACTTGACCCTGGTTATTAGTCTGGAGTCAATGAGGGAGGTAGAGACAGATCTTGTGGAGGAAAGGCATGATGATAAGAAGGGTCTGTTTTCGTTAAGGGCAAAGGTCTAGACAAGGTGAAGCTGCTCTCCCTTATCAGGGTGTTGGGGTGTTTTTGGCGGAATCTTGCTTCTGCCAGTCTGGAGAGTTTGGGGGAAACCAGGCATTTGAGATTCTCAGGTTCATCTACCCAAATGTTTTCATGATGGTTCTCAAAGTCCTACCCCTTTCCTATCATATCCTTGGCATTTGCTGTAGATTCAATCTTCTTTGTAGCTTTGCTATCCACAGAATTCAATCCTGAGCCCAGACTGCAGGCACAAGTGATGATACCTTCTTTAAATGCGGACACAAGGGTCTTCTAGCTTCCAAAGCCTATGTTGAGTTTATAGTTAGCAGAACCAGAGTCTGCCATTTTCTTAATTTAAAACTCGTAAAACATTTTAAGCAAAACCAGTCAATCTGATCCTTTCCACTACTATTGCCCCTACTGTTCAAAGCCCTTGCTTGTATCCTAACCGAGCATTCTACTTTCTCTACACCTGACCTCAATTCACTTCAGCGAGAGTCTCAGTAATTACGATGTCAAGGGATCTCACCACTCCAACCACCACCAGTGGTGGGGTCCTTGTAGCAGTCTTCCCAGTAAGTAATTCAGGTCCAGAACTGTATCCTGAGGCTCTACTTTCTAGAGCTACTTATGTTACCAACTCTTGACCTGCCTAGCACTCGCCCATCCCCAAGCAAAGCCTAGGTAAAACTTGCGGGTAGAAAGCTTATGTGAGAAGTGATCCCCAGAATTAGGACTGAGGGATTCCATTGGAATCACACGCTCAATCCCAGCAGATGCCCCCTAAAGAACCATATGGAATGTACCTCAGAATTTTTCATCTGATGACCAGTCAGGAGGAGCATTTATCCATCAGCTTGTATCCCCATCTGTCAAGGCTTTTCTTCTGAGCTGAAAACTCCCTCACACTCTCAGGTCCCACGTGAGTGAGGATCCTACAGAAATAGGATCATCACATCATGGTATCAGAGAAATCCCAGGAAGAAAGCAGGAGATACACTGAGCAACTGAAGATTACACCTTCCCAAACAGAGAAATCTTAGCAGTGGATACCAGATGAAGAAACAGGTCATGCATGAAGGGTCAGGAATCAAACTGTTGTGAGAGGTAGTATAATCTAGTTGTGTAATCTAGTGTTTGAGAAGGAATTCACAAAGTAGACTGCTTGGGTTCACAGGAAGGCCTTCCCACGGACCTGCTACAGAATTTGGGTTAAGAGAGTTAGGCTTTCTGTGCCTCGACTTCCTTTTATTTGTTTGTTAGTTGATAGTGTGAATGGAGAGGGGAGGAACAGAGGGGGCAGGTGAGGAAGAATCTTAATCAGACTCCATGCCCAGTATGGAGCCCAACTTGGGGATCTATTTCATGACCCTGAGATCATTGACCTGAGCTGAAATCAAGAGTGGGACACTTAACCCACTGAGCCACCCAGGTGTCCCTCCTCATATTTAAAATAAGGATACTTACAACAGTATCTACCTCCTAACACTTTTATACATATTAAATGAGCTATTTTATAAAAGAAGTTAGGAAAATGCCAACATATAAACACTGCATAAATGTTTACTGTCACATTCTCAACAACAACAATGGAAGCTGGTAGACAATGGAGCAGCTTCAAAACTCTGGGGCAAAATTATTTCCAATCTAGAACTTTATACCAAGGAACAAAGTAGGAACTACCTAATTGCCCTTCAGTAGGAGAATGATCAATGTTTTGTCACTTATTCATTCAACAATTAAAAGGAATGAATAAGGCTACATGCCATAAATCTCAAAAACTACATTAAAGGAGCCATTAGCCTTTTATGATTTCAACTCTACGACAGTCTGGAAAAAGAAAAACTATGGAGACATTAAAAAAAGATCACTGATTGCTAGGGGTTGTGGGATAGGGAGGAAGACAGAGCATAAGGGATTTTAAGAGGAATGAAACTGCTTTGTATGATATTATTATGGCAGATCTGTGTCACATATTTGTCCAAACCCCTAGAATGTACGAAACCAAGAGAGAACCCTAATATAAACCAAGGAGTCTGGATGATAATGGACCGTTAATGTAGGTTCCTCAATTATAACAAATGTCTCACCCTGTTGGGGGATATTGACAGTGGGAGAGATTCTGCACATGTCAGGGGAGGGGGGGTCTACGGGAATGCTGTACTTCTTTTGCTCAGTTTTGCTAAGAACCTACAACTGGTCTAAAAAATGAAGTTTTTTAAATATAAAGACTTTTTAAAAAGATTTTATTTATTTATTTGACAGAGAGAGAGGCATAGTGAGAGAGAGAATACAAGCAGTGGGAGTGGGAGAGAGAGAAGCAGGCTTCCTGCCTAGCAGGGAGCACGATGTGGGGCTCGATCCCGGGACCCTGGGATCATGACCTGAGTTGAAGGCAGATGCTTAACAACTGAATTGCTTGAGCCACCCAGGCACCCAAATATAGTCTTTTTTTTTTTTTTGTAAAGGACCACTAGCGTTTATTTTCATGATGCAAAGATAGTTCAAAATGAGAACATCTAATTTTATTTATCTTATTACTTGGTTATTGAAGGAAATCCACAGTCATCCTAGGAAAAGAAAAAGAGGCATTTAATCAAATTTAGCAATATTTGCTGGATTTAAAATATCTTTAGTAAAACAGGATGTGACAGCAGTTTCTAAAAAAAAAAAAACGTGATGGAAAGATAATAAGCACCTCAAATTGAAAGGCTTCTCATGCTTAATTGTTTAATCAAAATATTTCTATCAGGAATGAGACCAGCTCTCAATAAACATTTATTACATGAAGTGTATCCATGGTACTGAGCAGGTTCTTGTCAAGGCATTTGACTACTCAATACACTAAAAGTAAGTTCCAAAACTCTTTTTTTTTTTTTATTCGAGAGAAAGGGGCAAGGGGAGGGACAAGCAGATTCTACGCTGAGTGTGGAGCCCCATGCAGGGCTCAGTCTCAGGACTGTGACACCATGACCTGAGCTGAAACAGAGTCAAACGCTTAACTGACTGAGCCACCCAGGTGCCCCAAGTTTCACAACTTTAAACCCAAATGGAACCATGTAAAAATATTCATCACCTCTATCCATAGCTTAAAACCAGTATAATTACAAGTTGCCAATTGTCCTATTTCTGAATCTAAGACTCAGCCTTCGGTTTGATTTTGCAGCTATCTCTAAAACTGGAGAAGAGAAAATAGAAAATAGGTCTGATTTTACAGTCGGTAGCAATTACCCTGACTGATATTCCTCACCACTCATTTGTGGGACCGAATTGATCCCCACCTGAAAGCACACAGATTTTAGACCTAGCCAAAAGTTTCTAGCTCTGTTAGTTGAATTACTTATTCAACTAGTTGTGTTGTCGCTGGCCATTCAGAATCCCTAAAGGCATCTTTCTTCCAGACATGTCTCTAGAACATGATCTCATAATTCAAAAGTAAAGAAAAATATTTTAGAAATATTTAGAATCAGGAATAAACTTGAAATTATTTTCTTTTTGCCTCCTTTCTTGCTCTTTTCTCCTATACTATGAGGAAGGGAATATACAACACGAGTGTGAAATAGAGAAGTCAAGTTATTTTGTCTCCGCATTTTGCACTCACAGTTCTGTTCTCTCTGCCAGAAAAACTCTTGCTCCAGATATATCCAGGGTTGATTCCCTCTTCTTCAGTATGATCAAATATTATCTTAATAAAATAAGAAGTGCCCCTCAACTCTGAGTTCCCAGCATTTCTTACCTCCTTACTTTGCTGTATGTTTTCCATAGTACTTATTAGCACTGAATACATTATATATTTATTTGTACATTTCACTCTTTCCGTGCTACAACAAAAGCTTTGTGGAGGCACAGACTTTGTCTTTTTTGCTCTATTCCTGCATTCCCAGTGCCTAGAACACCAAGAAGTTACAAAATAAATATTTGTTAAAGTAAATAAATGCATGTAAATTCTATAATATGTGGGATACACAACTACTATTTTTCTATAGCTAACCTAAATAATGCTTTTCCTTGGAAAATTCAAATGGCCTTTAGAAATGCTGGGCACAATAACAATAATAATAAAGTGCAAATATAAGAAGCATTAGTTACTAAACAATGCAGAAGAAAGTATAATGAAAGACCAGGAAATTGGACAAGCCATGGACGAGAAAATTGTAGCAAGTTGTTTCCCTATGAAAATATTTTTCCATTAAAAATATCAACTGGAGGGGTGCCTGGGTGGCTCAGTGGGTTGGGGCCTCTGCTTTCGGCTCGGGTCGTGGTCCCAGGGTCCTGGGATCAGGCCCCGCATCGGGCTCTCTGCTCCATGGAGAGCCTGCTTCCTCCTCTCTCTCCCTGCCTGCCTCTCTTGCCTACTTGTCATCTCTGTCTGTCAAATAAATAAATAAAATCTTTGGGGAAAAAAAAAGAATATATGCTCCATAGAGGCTTACTGAAGTGAGTTGTTTCATCTTAAACCACTGGAACTTGATATTCGAGGAAGATTCATACAAATTAGGATTTAAAAAAAATATATATCAACTGGAAATACTTCTTCAGAAAAGATGACACATGTAAACACAGAACTAAGATTTGAATAGATTGCTCCCCGATCTTCCTATTCTGATACTCAGACCATTTTGTTGTAAGAGAAAGAGCAGGAGGTTTTCATTCAAACAGATCTGCTGTGTATCTTGGTTCTGTTACTCACAGGGTGTGATTGGAAGCATGAGACGTAACCTCTCTGAGCTTCCTCACCTGCAAAGCAGGGGGAAAAGGAACCTAATCAGGATCCTATTCCTCCTTCTGGGTTCTCTAAGGAGAGAACATCAGCGGTCAGCAAGTTTCCCAGGCCAGAAAATGAGTACTATCCTTCACACCTTCTCTTCCTCATCACTACCCTTCACCTACCTGATCAATAAACCATTTCGGTTCTACATCGTTAAGGCATCTTGATTCCCACTCATTGCTCCCTGTCACCTCTCCTTGTCAATTATTGCAACAACCTCTCAGTTAATTTGAAAGCAAGCAGTTTGCCCTCTAGCATGACCATGTCCTGTCCATTTCCCAGATAACGGAAGGAATGATCACTCTAGCACCTGAACATAAGAATAAAGAGCAGACATTTGCCTCTTTTGCTGACAGTCTCATATTCTAATTCCTCTTCCACTTTTGTCTATGTTGTGGGAGAATTCCACATTCTGTGAGTTTGGGTGAGAAGTAAGCCAGCCTCCCACTATCAAAGTTGATAGGAATCAGACATTCTACCTCCTAACCCCTTGGCAGCTAAGGCTATGATCCAGGCTTGGCCAATCACACACACTCACCTCCAGAACTCTGACTACTGAGGAAGTGATACTCAATGGCAGGGCCAGTTAGGAAACCACTCATCATGCCGGCAGCGGCATCCAAGAGGATCATGCGGTGTTCATCCATGGAGCAGAGTAGATGATGGATCCCTGGCAGGCTTGTCCCTGTTGCCTGGCCTCCTTTGATCCAAATCCATTTTCTGAGCTCTCTTCTCTAGGCCTCCTGCTATTTCCAGAACTAGCCAATAAATATCCTTCCCCTAAATTCCACTCCTGCCCATGTCAATTGCCTATGCGGGCAATCAAGAGCAGCACCTGGCACATCATGAAACACCCGCCCCCTCCAACTCCTACCACTTCCAGTGGCCTTGTATTAACGCCCACCATCCTCAGAATGGCTTTTGGACTCAAGTACCACTCACCTCTCATACTTCCTCTTATCATTTTACACCCCAGCCACACATCCCTTCCTACAGTTGAGCTAGCATGCCATGTTCTCTCTTGCTTCTGGATATGCTTTCTTTTCTCTGTCTAAAAGTTTCCCCATTTGCATGTCAGCTTCCTTCTCTCCCTTTGCTAGAGGACCCTTCAACTAACAGGGAACACAGCAAGAGGCAGAGCCACATCCTTAAGTTTCACAGAGAGACTGTTTACACTAGCTGCAGTAAGAAAAATCCCAGAACAGAGCCCAGGTTGGATCGTGAGCTCACCTTTCTCATCATATGGGTTAAGGAGTTGGGGCTGTCTAAGGGAGGTCACGTGCCTGCCTCTGTGACCCGGAGGCTGAGTCTTTGACTGGCCTCCCTCTGCCCCCTAGTGGCATACTTTCCCCACATAGAGTGCCAGATATCTAGCTATTTTATTTAGAAAGGAATTTCTGATTTCTGATTGTGAGGGAGAGGTATAGAGCAGAGAGAATGCATTGGGCATTTCTGGGGAACACAACAAGGATAGAGTTTTATAATAAGGACAAAGCTAAAGTGGAGTGTTGTGAGTTGTCTGAAGGCAGTGGAAGCTCAGGGCTGGAAGGGAATTCCAGGAGGGATGAGAAGAATGCATGAAAAGAGAGGAGAGGACAAAATTTGCAGGTGTTTTATAAACTTGCCTAGGCGTGGTGGCAGTCACCACCACTTACTTTTGGTGGAAAATGACCCCCGTGCTTTAAGTGACAAGAAGTACAATGAACTTGAGATTTAAAGTCAGGCAGACGTGAATTCTCAGCCCTGGCAGTTGCAAGGTCAGTCAACTCAACCTCTTGCAGACCTTTCCTCATTTGTATGATAAGGATCAAATACCATTCTCAATATTAAATATCCAAAGCAAGGTGCAGAGCTATGTACATAGTATGGTCCCACCTGTCTTTTTTAGCAAAGGTGGTATATTCATCAAATATCAGAATGTATACGATAAGTAGAAACTGTGGTTGCTTCCAGGAGAGGAAATAGAGTGAGAGATCCCACTATAGTATATTCCTTTGTCTTTTTTTGAGTTAAATACTAGGCATGCAATTTAACTATTCTCAATAATTACATAACTGCATAAAAATATCTATTTCCCAGGGCGCCTGGGTGGCTCAGTGGGTTAAGCATTCAACTCTTGATTGTGGCTCAGGTCATGATCTCAGGGTTATAAGACCCACACCCAGTGAGAAGGCTGCTTAAGATTTTCTCTCCTCCTCTCCCACTGCCCCTCCCCTAGCTGGCTCTCTCTCTCTCTTTAAAAAAAAAATCGATTTCACAAAGTTGTTGTCAAGAAAACCCACCCTCTATGGGTTTCCAGTCAATACTGGGGTTCTCTCCGTCTTTGCAAGAGTTCATAAATTACTTATCTGGATTAGCATATGAAAGCTGGAGACTTTCTAGTGTAAATCCCACTGGTCTAGTCAATGTGGGGGAGTCCACACACGTGCCTTAGTGTGTGTGTGTGTGTGTGTGTGTATGGGTTAAATCTTATATATAGACAGTAAATGGGAATCAGACAACTTGAGCCCATATCCCATCAGTTGAGACTGATGTCTCACCAAGTCATCTTCAAGAAAAGTTATGAAGTTTGAAGGTTCTTAGTTCATACCTCAATCCATAACAGTTTACTTTTTAATCTGTACAAAAATAAACATTAAACATTGAACAAACAACTTTGACACTTTCCATTTCTGAATCTTGATAGACAAGGGGAAGGTGGTCCAGTCTGAGTGAATAGTTCTGAAAACTGGAGAAAGTGTTTTAGTACTTCTAGAATAACCCTCATTTCTACACATTCGGAAAGAGCTATCTGGGACAGCTTCTCTAAGTCATTAGCCATCACCTGGTAAGGCCTGCCCACTCTTCTGCACACTTTTCTCCTGCGAGCCATTCATTTCACCAACCCAACCTCTAAATCAATAGCATATTTGTCTCTCTCTTCATTTTTCCAGTACCAAAGTACAAACAGAAAAAAAATGGAACACAGGGTGGAAAGCCAGGGTCTTTTGAAAAGAAAAAATCTATTAACCCTGAATAACTAGTAAAATGCAGAAGCCTCTGTGACTTACAAACCACTCTGGGTTGGATATTCATTAGAAGCAAACACAAGAAATACATTGCAGGTCTGAATATATAACTCATACTGCATAAAGGAATTCCAAAGTAACAGAGGCCCAGGTACCTATCAAATATTTATGTGGTTCTTCTAAATACATGTTTTATTTACCATAAAATATATAAAATATTTACCTTTTTTTTCCAAAAAGATCCTCTGAATTATTCAAAGTCCAGTGAAAAATCATTCCACCATTTCTTTCCACAGGTAAAATAGGTTTCTTGAATCACTAGCAATTTTTTCTTTTTTTAAAGCAACCCTGAAATCCCAGGAAAGCGCAATGTGGTAAAATCAAACACCCACACAGGAGGCTTAATTGTTCCAAAAGCTAATATGAAAAATTGGATGTCCCTATGGAAAATCGAAGGTAGTCTTTGGGGATTAACAAATGGCACTTTCATCATGAGAGATGAGCACAGAAATTAAATATCATTCTTCTGTACCCTACTAAAGTAGGAGATGAAAAATTAAGTTTTGGAGGCATTTTTTTAAAATCAAGAGTCACATGAACAGCACTGGAATTTCTATTTAAGTCAAAACCATTCTGGAAATGAAGCAAATCCTTGATGAATACAATACTTCATTTCAGCCCCCTTATCTTTTTGTCATTATTTTTTCCATTCTGTTATATACAGACATGTAAATAGCATTTCCCCCAGAACAATCATTAAGGAAACACCTGCTTAGTATTTTACCTTGGAGTCAGCATTCTTCAAGAGAACATTTTCTTATACTCTTAAATTCAGCCTGGCTTCATACTAAACACATGGATCCTGCACTGTTCCAACTCACATATGTTATAAGTCAGAATTCTTATTCTCTTAAAGTCTACATGATATGCCAATGGTAATTTTGCTCTTAAGTTAGGAGATAACCAGATGTTTACCCATCTTAATTAATTTTCCCTTGTAAAATGTTCCTTTAATTATGTTTTGCATATTTGAATGAGGCCCATTTTCCACCTGTGTTCAAAGGCACCTGAGTCTAATGGATTGATTCTCTAGGTTAGAGAAAGATACGTTGATAATGGACCTTACACGTCTGACGTTTTGTAACCTGTTTTATTGCCTCATTACTCCATTAAGACTCTTCAATGATACTGAACATCTTATGGAGATGTAGCTAAAATAGAAATCTAACAAAATTTATATTATAATTAAAATTACAAAGCCAAGACAACTCTGCCTTTTCTTGGGGGTTCCTTTGAGCAGCTCTCGTTAACAACGCGGATCCTCTCTCAGCCCATCCTCTTCCCCGTTTTTCTCTTGAGGGTGCTTTTGTTTCTTTTTACATTTTCCTGTAACTCTCACTTTGGACAGTTACCCTTCCAACACTCCCATAAAATAAAATAAAAGTTTGAAGGCGCTGTTCTGATCATCTGAGCCAAGACCACGTTTCGTGTCTGGATCACTTGGAGGTAAGACCCGCGGAGCCAGAATTTTCCTTGCTGCCTTATCCAAACAACAGCCTAATTACCCTTCCTATTCCAGCTGTAAAAGCCCAGCCAGTGAGAAGTGAAAGGATTTTTCCCTCGTCCCAAAGCAAGTGATTAGCAACTGAGGACCCAGGAATCTCTACTGTCTCCACGGGTGCCCATCAAATATTACCCCATGAGCTCCTGAGTTGGAAGAAGAGATTTTTCCCTCGCCCCTGCTCCTCCCTGAGAACAGCTGCATGTTGACCCCGTTACTGATTATGTTGCACCTTGGAATGACTGTGTCCTAATGATTTTAAATCTGTTCCAGAAATTAGTTTAAATACATACAATAATGTGAGTGCTGATATTAGGGTTTTCATTTTTTACTCAGAGTTGTTTTTTTTTTTTTAGGTTAGTATGAATTATAGGAATTTGTCAGTGATAAAGAGCCATCTAGGAAGAGGCTAGTGCCTCTAAGAAATGTTTAGGTATTTATTTCAAAACAAGGACATCCAGAAAACTAACATTTAATACAAGAGATTGCAAAAATCTAAAATGGCAGACGATGGCTGAGTTGCCAGTCTAAGAACACACCTTCTTACAGAGTCGATAATCACGTTTAGGCAGAATTGAACAGAGGGATATCATTCAACACAGGTAGGAAAAATTCCTCTTCTGTGAAACAGCACAGCACAACAAACACCTGAGGGAAGGAAAATCCCTCATGCTTCTTTCTCAGCTTTTTTTTTTTTTTAGTAAAGAACATTTTCAGAATTTATAATGTTTCAATACAGATATTGGAATGACACGACTTACTTTGAGCCCCGCACATAAGTAACTGGTCATTCTCTCGTACATTTCCTGCCTCCCCTGCCGTCCCGTTCCCAGGAATGACCAAATAACTTTATACGTCTGGGTTTTTTTAGGTTTGTCGGTACTTAAGAAATTTAAATTTTTCCCATTTTACTTATTTCTTTTTCTTAATAGTCTCTTTTATTTAAGGAAATCTATAAAACTCAGAGTTTTTCTGTTTGTAGGTCCAAGCTCCCTGAGAACAGGGGTGCTGCCGACCTTGTTCACCCTCTGAAGGACACTCTTTCTTGGGAAGGTGTTAGCAAGAGTGTGCAGGATAAATGGGGACAAAATCACAGAAGGAATGGAAAAATCACTTGCAAAACATCCATTATTATGATGTCTCACAAATGTAAATAAATTTCATACTATCTTGATCTTTTAAAAAATAGAGATAGCCTCTTGAATGTGAAAATGACAGATCTGCAGAATTCACTACAATGGCAAGGAGAGCAAAAGACTTTCTTCTGAGATCACTGACAAGCCAGACGAAAAATGCCACTTTTACTGGGGAAAAGAGATCAGTTCTCTTTTAGAAGTGGTGACACCAACACCAGCCGAGTTCTGTCCTTTCAGGAACAGGAAATCCAGAAAGGACAAAATGAAAATGAAGAACCACAACTATCAGAAGTGGGCCCGCCTTTGAATCCTCCAACACCCACATCTAAGACTGAGTGGGAGAAGGCACGAACCAGAGGTTCTCATGATCACCATGGGTTGCCTTCCCAGTGGCTCTGCTTACACCACCTTAACCTCAAACCAAAGTGAGTCACATCGTAATCAGCTCAAAGCTCTATTAGAGCCATGAGTATGTTATGTGGCTCGGGCTTTGGCATGCGACTGAGGTTGAAACCCACTGAAAAATGTGGGCATCTTCCATCTAAATGTCTATCCTCAGTCCTATCCACTCTGGGGAAAGTATCCACACACATGGATTGGCTCCATTGCTCCATAACTGGGTGACTTCTAAATCTGACCGCAGCTTTGTCCTCTCTAGTAAATAGGAAACTCTTCTTTTGGGAAGCCTGCTAGATATCTCTACTTTGACTTCCCATAAGTTTTATCTGTCCCTCGTCCCAAACCATGTCTTCCTCATGCTTCCTCATGGCTTCCCTAGTTCCCATAAGGACGCCATCAAACCACTGTCACGCAGCTAGATTTCCCAAATTCATCTCTGGCCCACCTGCTTCTCACCTCTTCAGTCTCCACCCCTCTCCCTTGTTACAGCATTAAAACTGGTCCCTTGACTTCACTTCCTCTTCTCATCCATGCTACACGCCACTGTAAGGACCTATTTAGCCAGAGCGACTCCATATTGGCTAAAAATTTTTATTTTTAAAATTTTGTTGTTTGTGCAGTAAAACTTAAATCGACACACCACATTACCCCCCCCCCCACACACACACACACCGAGGAACTTACTTAGAAGCAAGTCTGGGAAACCAGTAAAATATGGTCAGCTAGTTCCTAATAGCAGAGCCCAGAATACAAAGCCAGATCGGCCAGTTCCTGATAACAGAGCCCAGAATACAAGGACGAGTCAGGCCAGGTGGAGACATCCAATCAGTAAAAGTACACATACTGGGGCGCATGGGTGGCTCAGTGGGCTAAAGCCGCTGCCTTCGGCTCAGGTCATGATCCCAGGGTCCTGGGATCGAGCCCCGAATTGGGCTCTCTGCTCAGCAGGGAGCCTGCTTCCTCCCTCTCTCTCTCTGCCTGCCTCTCTGCCTACTTGTGATCTCTGTCTGTCAAATAAATAAATAAAATCTTAAAAAAAAAAAGTACACATACTATCTCCCTAACCACCAAAGAATGTAAACCCTACCTTTTGGGCGCCAAACTAGGGCGCCAAGTCTGACCAGAGTAATAGGTTAGTTCAAACAACTAGTATAGGGTAAATTGTAATTCAATTGGCCACCTGCGTGTGGTCTAACATGACTATGCAATGTTACAATCTCATTGGCCACCTATGTCTGGCCAGGATTTTGCTCTATAAAAGTTAGTGTGTAAGATGGGGAGGGGTCGCTCTCTTCGGAGGCGGCCCTGACCTGTCAGTCAGTCAATTCTTGAGCCTGTAAGCTGGGGGTGGTCCCTGTCTTCGGAGGCGGCCCTGGCCGGCCAGTCTGACTTCTAATGCTTAGCATAGGATAAAGCTTTGCATAACTTTAACTTTGTTTCAGTCTCGTTCCCCTGGCCAATCAGTCTGACTTCTAATACTCGGTATAAAATAAAGCTTTAAATAATTTTTACTTTGTCTCAGTCTCGTTTCGTTTAATAACGGACCTAACAGCCACCACGGAAGTAATTTTCCTTAAACTTGTCACAGTCCTGTTTCAAAATCTAATACTCAGTGTCCCTCAATTGCCTCTCAGTTGAGATGAAATTCTGTGATTGACACCTGAACTATTCTTCCCTATTATTACAGTGACCACACAGCAGGGTTCAATATCCTGGGTTTGTTACTGTCTGTGTGGTCTCAGACTACAGAACCCCATGACTCAGTTTCTCCACCTGAAAAACTTCCTGTTGGGTTGTGTAAAGGTTAAATGAGTTAATATACATTAAGAATTTAGAACAATGCCGAGAACTTAGTATGTATTTTGTTGGTGTTTCTTGTTATGATTGATCTTACGTGGAACCTCTCACCATTTCCCAACATATCTTCACTTTTATCATTCCTTAATTTTGTTCACCTTGTTCCCTCTGCCTTAAGTGACCTTCACCCCAGCTGAAAATCCACCCATTTTTCAAAATCTACCTCAAATACCAGATGTTCCCTTGAAACTTTCACGCGAGTTCTTTTCCTGAATTTGAGGTAATAGATCTACCATATCTTTATTCACAATAAACCAAATAATATATTTTAGTATTTTTAAGTCTCTGTATAAGACGCTATCTTCCATAGACCCATTATGTTCTAAAATTGACCTTCTTACCGCAGCCATACTCCAAATATTTTTTATTATGTTATTTTATTCCATTTGTTTGTAAGTGACTTTGAATTTGAAATCATTCTCAATAGCGAAACCAGAAACAAAAATACAGCTTTGGAAAGAAATAAATTAGAGCTTTCTAAAAACATAACATTTTAGGCTTTAGGAAGCTTTTTAAGAGAAAAGATTTAAACTATTTCTGAAGAAGTGTAAATACAAAGCATTTCTGAGGAATCTGAAGAAACAGACATATAGCATTATGCTAGTATTATACCATTTACTAGTATTTCACAGATGACTTTAAAATTTAGATGACTATTTATTACTCTTCAGCTTCACTTTTCCTGCTATATTTGATGCATTGTGAGATTTTAAAGGTTGGCGACTTGTGGAGACAAATCACACCTGGGAAAATTAGTCCAGGTGCAGCCAATTAATTGTGGAGCCAGACACTCCCCGGTGTAATGACTGTGCGTTCCCAGCATGGACTCTACTTTAGGCTTTTTCTCACATGATGAATCTTCGCTTTTAATAAGAGAAAAGTGTCCCCATGAGGTTCAGACTTGGCCTTGGATTTTTTTTTTTTAATCTGAAGATTACACACTTTCCTATGGAAAATCTGGCATCACAGTTCTTCCTGGCTTCCTGTTCTCACCCCTTTGGGGTCCTTATCAGTAGCAAATCCCCCTCAGGTAGTCCCTTCACTATCACACCCACCAACCTCAAATCAGTGGCCACATACCATCTTCCACATGTCCTCGCTGGAATGTTCTTTCCGGGGGAGGATCCCTTGATGGACCAATTCATTCCAATGCCTTCTTGAGGGAACCAAGAAAATGGCTTCAGGAATGGTCTGTGCTGGGCCCCTCCCTCTTTTCATCTCTTGATTCTCTTGGTTTCTCTCTCCCACTCTCATCCCTCCAACCTTGACTGCTCCCCCAGGCTTTAATATCTTTGATGAATATTCTCTTATCTATGCTTATTCTAATAAAATACACATTGTATATACAAATGTTTGGTTTTGTGTGCATTTCTTTTGTGTGTGTGTGTGTGTGTGTGTGTGTGTGCATTTCTTAAAGCCTCCCATAAATGGTATTGGGCTACCTATATCATTCTTTCTTCCGTTACTCGGTGTCTTTAAGATACTCACATTGCTGGGCATCCTTTCAGCACATGGCTTCTAGCTACTGCCTGCATTCTATATGTCCCCTTAGAATATCACACTTATCTTCTTCCTCAGGGATAGGCAACCACATGGTCTCCAGCTCCCACAAAAAGTGCTATGGTGAACACCTATGTTCCATTGTGGGCCTGGGTGTGAATTCCTTTGCGAAATACCAAGGAAGAGAATTCCTGGAATCTATGGTATGCAGATACTTAATTTGGTCACTTCCTGCCTGAATAGAGTGCCAGCTCTCCACCAATCTATATTCCCACCAGCCATGCAGGAGGGAACCTCATATCTTCATGTGGTAACCTCCATCCTTGTCATTCGGCCAGGCTGACGTGTGTGAAGCAATATTTCATTGTATTTTTTTTTAATTTATTTACTTTTGAGAGAGAAAGAGAGAGAATGAGCAGGGGGAAAGGGAGAAGCAGACTCCCTGCTGAGCAGAGAGCCTGACATGAGGCTTGATTCCAGGACCCGGGGATGATGACCTGAGCCAAAGGCAGACTGAGCCACCCAGGTGCCCCTCATTGTACTTTTAACTTACATTTTTTTTTAAAGATTGTATTTATTTATTTGACAGACAGAGATCACAAGTAGGCAGAGAGGCAGGCAGAGAGAGAGGAGGAAGCAGGCTCCCTGACGAGCAAAGAGCCTGATGTGGGGCTCCATCCCAGGACCCTGGAATCATGACCTGAGCTAAAGGCAGAGGCTTTAACCCAGAGTCACCCAGGTGCCCCTTAAATTACATTTCTGATGAATAATGTATCTGAGCAACTCTTTGGTGCTTGTTACCTTTGGGGTCAACCCTTCTGTACATTGGTTCTTCGTATTCTTAGCCCATTTTTTAGGTTGGGGTTCCTACCTTCTTCCAGTTAATTTGCAGACTGTCCCTGTTCCTTATGGGTTAGGTTCTAGTCCTTCATCACTTTTAGGCAACAGTCAAATAATTTCCAATATCTGTCATTTCTAATGTTGTCCATGGCATCTTTCATTGAATGAAATCCTCAGTTTTGTATTTGTGAAGGTGTAAGGTTCTTTGGTCTCCATAGAAGAAGATGCTCTCTGACATTGTCTTCTCTGAAATTTTAAAGCATACTTTTCACACTCAGGTCTTTAATTCATCTGGAGCCCACCTTTGCAGTAACATTGGATATTCATTTTTCTTTATGTGGGGTGTCCATTTTCCCAACAGCATCTACTAGCATGCAGCCTTCCCCATTAACTCGTAAGGCCACGTTTGTCATAGATTAAGTCACTGAATTGTCTATTCTATTCCAGTCTATGTTTGTTCTTATGCCAATATCATCCTTTTAAAATTACTGTGGCTTTGTAGTATATCTCCATATCTTACAGGGCAAGAACCATCTCTTTTTTTTTTTCCTCAAGACTGATTTAGCCATTCATGAATGTTGATTCTTTCCCATAACTTTTATAGTATATTCAACCAGGAATTTAAAATGTCCTTTGAATATATAGATTAAACTGGGAAAAACTAACATCTTTTATTAACATTCATTCAGAGACAATGAAAATTTATTTACTTGGATTCATTTCTGCATCCTTTATTCAGCTTAGAATTTTTCTCAAAAAGTTTTATGTATCCTTTATTAAGTCCTAAATACCTTTAACTTTTACAGGTATGATGGATGATATCTCATATCATTTTTAGACAATACGATTATTTTTTAAAAATACTGATTTTTGTATGTTGACATATCTAGCAATTGTTCTAAACGCCCTTGATTGTTCTAGTAGCTTGTATATTGATTCTGTTGTTCCTTTGTTTATTTGTTTAGGTATATTATACCATCTTCAACAATGACATCTCTTTCTTAACCAAGCATGCTAGTAGATGCTGTTGGAAAATGTTGGGAAAATGGACTCCCCACATAAAGAAAAATGAAAGTAATATCCAATATTACTGCAAAGGTGGGCTCCAGATGAATTAAAGACCTGGGTGTGAAAAGTATGCATTAAAATTTCATAGAAGACATCATTTTCTTTTCTTACAACATTCACTAGAATTATATGAACCAGTAACAGTGCTAGTAGACACTCTTGTCTTCTTCTTATGTTAAGGGGCTTTTTTTTTTTTTTTAGTGTGGAATATATAATGATGGCAAACATATTCTCCTTTTCCTGTTTTCTGTTTTGTTACAGAACCTTTGAATTTTGGGCTGGACTTATATCCTCCCAGAATCAAGACTACCTTTCCCAGCCTTTCTTGCAGCTAGGTAATAGCCTTGTGACTAAGTTCTGGTCAATGGGAGGTGGGATAGAAGTGATATGTTCATCTTTTGGTTGTAACTTTAAAGAAAGAAGTATGATTTCTCCCTCCTCATTCCTGCTGGCTGAACTATGCAGATAGTGGTGATAGCTAGAGTAGCCACCACGGATCATAGAGATGATGATACCAGCCCCCTAGAGATGTCACACCAACACAACAGAGGCAGCCTAGGCCCCCCAAACCATGACCTTACCCTGTCAGTCCTGAACCACTATTACACAAACAACACAGTTGAAACAAGTCCTTCAACTTTTATTTATACCCTCATGTTTCAATGCTGATATGCATTACTGGATGCAAGTCTTAACTCAAAGTTCGTTTCTTTTCAAAAATTTAAAAATATTAAGCCATTGTTTTCTTATATCCAGTGTTCCTTTCAAAAGTTTGATTTTTGTTTCTTTGTGAGTGATCTATAATCTATCTCTGGAAATTTTTATAATTTTCTCTTTGTCTTCAACATTCTTAAATTTTACTTTGGCATCTCAGTGTGTGGGTTTTTGTTGTTTGCTTTTTAATACTTATATCACGTTCAGCATTTTATGAGCCACCTGTTCTAGTGGGAGAGTCATCTTTGAACCCCTCAAACGAATAGGCATTGTGAGTAGGTGATTCCCCTCTGTTGCAATCTACTAGCCCTGGAGGTTTAGAGACACAGAAGTGAACACATTGCCAGAGTGTGGCTGGTCATTCCTCACCTATTTTTTTTAAGATTTTAAGATTTTATTTATTTATTTATTTATTTATTTATTTGACAGAGAGAGAGATCACAAGTAGGCAGAGAGGCAGGCGGGGGCGGGGGTGGGAGGCAGGCCCAGCAGAGAGCCCGATGCGGGGCTCGATCCCAGGACCTTGAGATCATGACCTGAGCCGAAGGCGGAGGCTTTATTTAACCCACTGAGCCACCCAGGTGCCCCATTCATCACCTATTTTTATAAACTCCCCACTCCTATAAATCTTTTGCTCCCCCTTGATATTACCCCAGAGGCCCCAACACCAGAGACTTGGGCTGTAACAGCTGATTTCTGTAAGTGAAGGATCCATTGACCACTGACCCAAGGCCATGTAAGGAAGAAGCAAGAATGGAACACAGACGTTTGTCTACAACCTTTTGTCTCACTCACACTGTCATCCTCAAGCTACTCCTCTTCCCTCCCATCTGCCCTCCACTTGACCCTCACCCGTACATAGGAGGTCACCATCCTGTCGTTCCCACAAGGAGGTTCAGGCCATTTTTATTAGCTTCTCAGATCCATGCATTCCTCTCACTTCTAGTTTCTCTAAGGTTGATTTGAAGAAAGGAAGCTGGCAACCTATCTTAGTTAACCATCCTTATGAGAAGCAAAACCAGATACGGGAATTTCTTAATGGCATTATGGGGATACTGGCATGTTAATAATAAACTGTTTAGACCTACAAGGAAGAAAAGGTGCCTTCACTAGAGCCTGGAGAGGAATATAGCATAAGCCAAATGGGACCTAGCTGGACCCTTAGTCACACTCCTCCTGTGACTACAAATTACTCCAATCACCAGTCAGGCCATCCCTGGGGAAAGGCATGACCTAGAGTAGAAAGACATTTGGATTTCTCTAGAAAGTCCCCTAATGAGACATTCTCTTAACTGGTTCTGATGGTGAACAGGATTCCGGTAGGGAGAGTGGCCAATAAAGCTTCTTCTCTCATTGCTGATCAGTATACTTTAGAGGCACATTGGAAATTCAACACAACTGAAATAACACTGCGCTGGGTGTCTTCAGTTTTTTCTTTTCTGAAATTTTCATGGGTTGTTTATTATATCTCTAGAGACTTGCCCTAGAGACTTTAGGGAGGTCATCATTTTAACATGTAATAGTCAAAGGACTCTTAATGCCGGCATATTCAGTGCTACTGCATCAACATGACTTTGCTTAAGTCCAAGAACGGTTTAGAAATCACAGCCTCTGGGCATTGTCTTAGCCCAATCCCCGAAAGACACTCTGGGGCTGTGATTAAAGTGATGGGTGTCAGAAAAGAGTAAAAGTTCTAAAGAGTTGCATGAGGATTTTGATGGGTCAGAGTTTGTTCTCCTACCATTTCTAGAGAAAAGGGAGAGATGTCTGGTATTTTAAAGTAAGCCTTAGAAAATCCCAAATGCAAACCCCCAAAGGGCCATTCTAAAGAGCAAAATAGGGAAAATATCAGCAGAAGACACTACTGTTGGCAATCAAACTGGATTGATCCTGAAATATGCTCTCACCCACTACCTTTATTATCTGCTTCTCAGACTTCATATTACCGCATCATCTACCCCCAGAGACAGCTGTGCCCATTAGTATTAATTAAATGTGAATGTTAACATGGAGAAAGATTTATAACTTCCTTGGCCTGACAGGTACGCTGTAGCTGAAATGCGTCAAGGAGGATGAATGACCCATGTCTACCAAATATGAATTACGATTCACTTCTCCAAATTGGTCAGAACATTTTAAAAGTATTTTGGGGAGCTTGCCAAGTAAGCCCTTTCCATCCCTTCTCCTCACCCCCCATTCTACCCACTGCCACCATCACAAAAGGACTGCATCGACATGAAGCAGTGTCTAAAACTGGGGCCCAGTTTGAAAAAGGGAAAAGCAAGTGAGTAGAAAGATCTAGTAATTGAGTGCCAACTTACACAGTTGTAAACCGTGTGGCCCAGAATCCCCCCTACTTGAACCACAGCTAATGTGGACAAACAGAGCAATATATTTCATGTAATCTACCTGTATGGATTTAAACCAGGTCAGAAACAAAATATTCATCTTATTTTAGACTATGGGACTAGGTGCCCGAAAAAAAAGGGTGTCAAAAGAGCTCTGAAATTTCTCGACAAAAAATAGAGAAAACGAATGTTTTATCAGATCCTGTTATTTGGAAAGCAGGTGTGAGAGATGATCGATTCAAGTGACCCCAGTGGGGCCCAAGGACGGTGAGGCAAGGGAGAGACACAGCTCAGTCGTAAAATGTCAGTGCTCTCCAGAATGCTCAGAAGTCTAGAGAAATGATGTTTTCATGCTCTAGGTCAGTAAACCAAAATAATGCAAATATATCCATGAGGAGCAAATACCAAAATTTTAAATAGAGACAAAATCCTTAAGATTGATCTCTCCTTTGGCCTCAGCCTCCAAGATGGCTCTGAATGGTCCTGTTATTGATTCTGACTTTACCTAAAATTCTGATATTTTGGTCTCTATGGGTGCTTTTACATTGATTTTGATGTTTTAAAATATTGTGTTACAATAATGTATTAGCATTTTCCAGAGAAACAGAATAACAGAATATGTATATACAATATATAAATGTACATATAAGATTACATATAATCTACAAAACAATAAGATATATACAGTATATATCTTATATATATATATACAATAGAGATACATACAATAGAGATTTTTCATAAGGTCCCAGCTCATGCAATCATGAAGGCTGGGATATCCCACCATCTGCCATCTGCAAACTGAAGGCCCAGAAGAGCTGGTGGTGTGGCTCAAGGTCTGAGAGGGGCAGAGCCAACGGTGGGGATTCTCATCCAAATCTGAAGTCCTGAGATCCAGGAGCACCCAGGTGAGAAGACTGACATCCCAGCTCAACAGTCAGGGCAGAGAGCAAATCCAACATCCCCAACATCTTGTTCTACACAGGTCCTCCACGGATTGGATGTTGCCCACCCACCACAGCACCGGGTTATCTGCTTTACTCCATCCTAAGAGATACACAGCAATTGCCCAGATGAAAGAGGAGATAGAGAGAAGACGAGAGCACAAGGCAGAAAGAATAGCACAGAGAGAAGCCTGGAAGCAAGGAGGCTTGTCTTGGCACAGGCAGGGAAAGAAGGTCAGCCCTGTGAGGCATGAAACTGTAGTTTGGCTGGTTACAAAATAACTAAGTCTGGGAGATGTAATATACACCATGGTGACTCTAGTCAACGATGCAGTGTCGTACCTTTGAAAGTTGCTAAGACAGTACATCTTAAAAGTTCTCATCACAAGGAAAAAATGTGTAGTCCCCTGTGCTGATGGATAGCCACAAGACTCAGTGGGGATCACTTCACAATATCTACAAATATCAAATCACTATGTCATACATCGGAAACTAATATAATGTTGTCAGTTTGATCTCAAACATAGAGCGGGGAGTACTCTGAAAACCACCTTAAGTGTTTGGAACTTTATCTATGGATCAATAAGAAGACTTGAAAGTGTTTTAAAGTAGAGACTGGGCAGACTAAGATTTCTGCTTTGAGAAACTGACATTTGGAGATGGTACCAGAAGAGGGAACCATGGATATTGTGATGGCGCAGAGAAGAGGGAAGGCGATCAGGACTGAGATGGTGGCAGCAAGGTCACCGAGAAGTAGAAAAATGTGAGGCATCATAGACAAAATGATCAGGATTTGATGACTCTTTTTTAAAGGAGTGATGGGGTAGAAAAAGGAATCAAATGTGATCCCTCAGTTTCTAGCTCGGGCACCTGAGTGATGGCCAGCATCGTTGCCTGGAAAGCAGGCATGTTAATTACTGTAGGCTTTGCTGTAGGTACAATAGCCGTTGAGAACTGAAATGATTTTGCAGGCTACCGACTGTACTTATTTACTCCCCAAAGAAGAATCAGATTCCTTCTGGACAAAGAGAGTTGGTTTAAAAATAGAAATCAATTACATAAGTAATTGATTGTTAGGCCATGTGATAAGAAATTACAAGTTGTCATTAATCATTTTGAAAAGAAAACAAGTTGATATAAGATTTGACAGTAGCGCATGATACAGTAACAGAATAACAATAGAGGGATCTTGCAAGTGTGGAAGTTCATTTCCTTTTAATTCATCCAGTTGGTGTTGCTGGGCTGATTATTCATACATTCTGGAAGCTTAGGTTCCTGAGAGGCTTATCATAGAAAAAAGGTCATAATTCTTCGTATTTATTTTGAAGGGGATTGGAATGATTCATTCCATAATATTACAAACGGAGAGAAAACAGCATTCTCTCCCAAGACCCTTGATATTTTCCAAATCTCACTCAAGGATTTTCACTGTGGCTCCCAACAGTATCAGATTTATTATCTCATAGGTTTAAGGGGAGAAAAAGGACAAAGCCATTCCAAAGAAAACAAATAAAATCTCACCTTGGGTTTTATATATTTAAAAATATCTACAGCGGTCCATTTGCTCCCAAATTACCCAGAGGCAGAAAGATGGTAGCAGGGGCAGTAACACGGGTTTTCAATCTCCCCAAATCACCCCCGCAATAACCAATGGAACAATGAGACAGCAAAGCCAAAACCCATGGACGACATCTACAACAGAAGTGACAAGAACTTATTCCCATAAGCAGGAGGGGTCAAAGCACTAGCAGCAACAAGAAGTGTAGTGACAAGTACAGGAGGAAGAAGGAGGACAAGGGACTTTCAGTGAACAGTTCAGAAATGGAATTACCAACGGTTCTCCACTCCCAAAGGGAGGGGTCCACTCTGAGCACGGAGAGCTCTTCGGGCCAATCAGACAAGAGCAACCAAATCCGGGAAAGGGCTTTGCCAACTCCAGATGCCCTGCAAACTCTCTGTTTGCTCAGATCACAGTGCATTTGAAAGGATAAACAAGGGCACCTGGGTGGCGCAGTAGTTAAGAGTCTGCCTTCAGCTGAGGTCATGATCCCAGGGTCCTGGGATCAAGCCCCATGTCGGGCTCCCTGCTCAGCAGGGAGCCTGCTTCTCCCTCTCCCTCTCCCCCTGCTTGTGCTCTTAGATAGATAGATAGATAGATAGATAGATAGATAAATAAATAACATTCTTAAAAAATAAGATAAAAGGATAAAGAAATCTTTGTAACTGGACAAGCTAACATTCACCATGAAATTATGACAGTGAAGTTATGACAGGTGTTAATATTTCTGCACTCAATACTCAACACCACTTTCATAAAGCACAGACTACAGGACATCCCCAGACTGAAAAGAAATTGGGGTGCATTGGATGCAAAGGGAACAGACCAGAGACACTAAAGACAGAGGAGGGAGAGAGAGATCAAGAGGGAGAGAGAGAAAGAGAAGAGGCAGACCACAGTGGAAGGAGGAGCAAAGGCAGCTATCTCAGAAAGGGCAAGTCCATAGAGACTCACCACAATAACAATAGAAATTGGAGCCCTAGGGCACTGAAGCAAGGAAGAAAATTCCAGGGTACCCTCCCCTCTAAGAGCACAGAAAACCCATCAGCAATAGCAATGATTGTGCACGCAACCATATGATGTTGTCTTAAAGAAAAAAAGAAAAAGATAATAATCGACAGAGAACACTATTCCTATAGACAGTGAACTCCAACAATAAAGATATGACCATAAAACAATAAAAACCTTAACTTAAGAGCTCCAAATGAGCTAAGAGATTTGAGGAAATGTTAGAAGCTATGGAAGAATGCCATAAGATGGGAAGAGAACATGAGATGTGTGGACGAAAAAAAAGCTTGAAAAGTGAGCTGAGAGAGTTTGAGAATTGGAAGCAAAAATAAATAAATAAATAAATAAATAAATAAATAATTTTGGGAAGAAACAAAAATGAGGAGAACACAGTTCAAATTAACATCATAAGAAAAGAGAGAAAAGAGAATGGATAGAAGATTTAAAAAAAAAACAGAAACAAAATAAAGAAAAAGATTAGAAGTATTAGATAGAAAGTAATAGATTATTCAAGAAAATGTTGCCAGTATAAAGAAGATCCGAATCTACATATTCAAGCTGGAAAATCAGTTCAGAGTGGCCAAAATGAGACATATTTTAATAAATCCATTTTATTAATTTTAATAAATCCATTTTAATAAATCCATCAAATAAAATGGAAAAAAAACCAAGAAACCTGAACATGTTTTAGACAACAAAACAAAAATGGCCAAGCCCCTCATTAGAGAAAGAATATAGACTGATATGTGACTCATCAGTAGCAACATTTTATGCCATAAGACAATGGAGTAACATTTATATTGCAAGAGGTAAAAAATGTGGGCAACAATTTTGCACCCAGAGAAAGAGACATTCAACTTAAAAGCCATATAAAAACTAATGAATAAACAGGGAGTGTTGTTCTCCTGTGCCCTTTCTGAAGAAGCCACTAGAAATGACTCAGACAACCATTTGGTTGCAGAATTGGCACAATGTCTGGCTAAGAACACTGGGTATGTATTTATGCATAAAACTAAGTGAGGGGCATAAGGAAGCCAGTATATAATATAATTGTTATATGATACAATGTATATAATATATATGTATATATATTATAAATACATTATATAATTATACATATATACATTATGAATATATAAACATAATGTGTATATATACATTATAATTATATAATAATTATATAATATATAATTATATAATAATTATAATTCAAATTTTTCTTTAAAAAGCAATCCCTATAAATCAAGGCAAAATGAAATGAAGAAACCTAACTTCATTCATTTGGTGGTATAAGCACAAAGTGAGGAAGTTCTTCAAGTGACTTTAAAATAGACCAGTTGGTGACACATCCCTAGTGATCTGGACCCTGAAAATAAATAAAATAAATTTTGAACTATTTTTACTAATAATATTGGCATTGTTATTTGTAACTATTTTATATTCTATAGGAAAATCAAATAGTTCTGTGAATGTTCTTGGGAATGAACCAAGACTTCCAGCATGAGGGGGAAAAAAAGATAAAACCCAAGGATTGTTGAAACTCTATAATCTAAATTTTCAATTGTAAATGGAAATAAGAACTGAAAATATAATTTAAAAATATAAAATATTTGGGGTACCTGGGTGGCTCAATCGGTTAGGCCTCTGACTCTTGATGTTACAGCAGGTTTTGATCTCAGTGTTGTGAGTTCAAGCCCCATGTTGAGCTCCATGCTAGGAGTTCAACCTACTTAAAAGACAAAAAACCCCAACCAAACAAAATATATGCTTATGAACATATATGCCAGTGAAACCAAGCCTTCCTGGACAAATGGCTGACTCTAAGTCTCAGGTAAGAAGTATATGATATAAGCCTAAAATGTCTTGTAGTGTCAAAATAAGCCTAAAACATCATATCAAAAGAACTTAAGAGCCAAACTGAAGAGTCTCTAATTGGCCAGCAACAGGACAATTTGAGCATCAAGTATTAACTGCAATGAATTGAAACATGTCAACTCTGTTTAAGTCCATTAGTCACGAATGATACTAAAAAAAAAATCTCTTCGGTCACATTTGGAAGGTGGTAAGGAATCTGTTTGTTATTTTGAAAACTGATGAGCGTAAAATGAAGTCAAGCAGTTATCTTACCTTACATGCTTGGACTGTACCTCAGGACAATAATTGATGAGGGAATCTCAGTCAGCATTTTATCTAATGTATGAAGAAAGAGTGATAAAATTAGAACTTCACTATGTCGGCAAACCTTAAGGAGATAATGCTTGTCCTTGTAGCCAAAGATCATTAGTGATTGTTGATAACACAGACAGCCAATCAGATAACAGGTGCCTCCTGATGGAAACATATTTATGAAATATTTCCATCAAAAGCATGAATTTGAATAACCAATCCTCCAGATTTCATGACCCAGTTTTCAGGAAGTACAAGAAAGAGAAACATGTTGAGCTATATATTACAGGAATGCAATTAGAAAATTTTAGAATATGGGAAACTTAGCAGACAAGCATTCTGGTTTCTTAAATCAATTATAGTGAAAAATGAAAGGGGGAGGGAAGGAGGAATCTATAGATAAAATGAAACTTAAAAAATAAATCAAAAATAGCAAAAAGATAAATCAGATACAATGTTTGCCACCTATTTGTAAGAAAAAATTACAAATCGGACAAATTTGAACACTAATTGAATAGCTACTTGATAATATTGGAATTATTGTTAATGTTTTTAGGTTTAATAGTGATGTTCTGGTTATATTTTAAAAGAGTCCTTATGCTTTAGGAATGTATATTAACATATTTTGGATCAAAGAATAAGAAGAGTATCTTAACATTTGCTTCCATAAAACATGAACTTGCCACAAAATAATCTAGTAAAGGAGAGGAGTATTAATAGGCCAATATTGGCCTTGAGTGCATAATTCTTCAAACTGAGTGATAAAACCTGGGGTTTCTTATACTCTTCTCTGCACTTCTGCATATGTCTGAAATTTTCCATCATGGAGAGTTTCAAAACACTCATGGTCATTTTTTTTTTAACTTTCTAAATGGATCTCAAGCAGTCCATCTACAATGAGCATATCAGATTAACTTTTCAGGTTACCAAGCCATTTGAAAATGGACTGTAGGTTGAAAGACTAAATCATACTACAAAGTGTGACACACTTCCCCTGATGTTGATGTGTATCATTTGTCAATGAATTTTAATAAACACTAGGTGGCATAGTGATTGCTTTATACTAAACAGGCAAAAGAGAAAATGGATTACCCCCACTGACATGCAAAATGCCATCTATCAAAGCTATGGCATGGCGATATCACTTTTGAAATGAACCCACCTCTTAATAGATGCAAATGTCTTTTCTCATTTTAAAATTATAATTCTGCCTCAGCGTTACAAGTTCACCTAAATGTAATTTATTAACAATTCCATTTACCTAGTTATTTTCATTTTGGCATTTTTTTCCCAACTCTCAACTTATTTCAACATGGTTGAGACCTGCCGGGAAGAAGCTGGAACTGACGTTTGCATAGGTGGAAGAGTGTTCTATTCTTCAAACCAGATTGACACCATGTGTTCCATGTGCTGCAAAATTAATATGAAGTAGCCTTGAGCCTCTTGTCTAATATCTGCCTATTGCTTCTAGCTTCTCATTCTCCTATCGCTAATTGGTCCCAGATCTTGTTTTAGCTATCTCGATGTTCCTGTCAGTAGATTTTTTTTCCTTAACCAAAATAATGTATTATTCTATCTTTATAGTGCATGACTAATTTAGGGGATCACTAAGGTTTTAATTAATGGATTATGATTACAGTATTCAGCTTCAAAATCCATTATTTTGGACAGGAAATAAGCTTAACACCCAGTGTGATAGTAGAAAGAATAGTGGATTTAAATGTCTGGAGATCTTCTATGCCATATGGCATTGGTCCACTCCCTTCATTTCTCTGCGTATCAGTTTCTTCCATTCAATTTTTAATTGAATGACTAATTAGGCATCTACTAAGTGATGGGCTTTGTGCTAACGCTAGGAACACAGCAATAAATACAATATCACATCCCCATGGTGGCATTTGGATTGAGATTGGAAGTGAGTGGGAGTGAAGCGTGGGGGACAGGATTGTTTGAGCAAGGGAATAAATTCAGTGGTGCTGAGGGCAGGAACTGGTATAAAAGAGACACGTGGTTTAGAAGGGAGAGGGAAGATAAAAAAAGAGAGAGAGAGAGAGACACGCCTGCAAAATGGAAGGATTGAGCAAAACTACCCACTGGATCCTTCCAGTTCTTAGTGCTTTTATAATGGGGTAGCAGTTGAATCAGAGAATCTTGTCTTTACCATTTAGTACCCCCATGATTACATGGAAATTCTTAGTGTCTCTAAACCTTAGTGTCTTAATCTATAGAATAGCGAGTATACCTACCTCAAGATTGTTCTGGGGCTCAAATAAGGTTATACATTTAAAGCCTGTGTGAGTATACACGAAGCATTCTGTATAGAAATGATCATGATTATTAGCTTATATTTTGTCCTTCTCAAAGAGGCTCCTACATCTTATATCTGATTTTATTCCAACAAAAGACCTGGGAGAGACTTATGAGATTTCTGGCAGATTATTATTTCTGTTTTACAAATGAGAAAATACGAAGTCAAAAGAAGAGGCATCGGAAATGACCGGAAGAACCTGGTCTCCCATCTTCCTGTTCAGTCTGTTCCTTTTTCCCCCTGTCACACAATGCCCTTCAGACTATTTTAGCTTCCTTTTGAACAAATAAGGAATCTTAATGCAGACTGGGAACTTGTACAGATTTATTCCTGTTAAAGCTCCAGATTTCAGGTTTTCCTTTGTTTTTTGTTTTTTTTTTCTTCTTCCCATTACTGCAACAGATCGATCTTACACAGAAGCTATTTCTCTCATGCTAAGCCTTCTTTTTGGAGTATTAAGGTTATGAATGTCCTGTCAGTCAATGACCTGTTAGAATGACGACCAGCAAGTCTTTTTAATCATTTTTATGTGCACCATAGTCTCTTCTCTGTCATTCTTCCATTACTTTGGATTTGTGAGCGAAAGCTTTCTTTATAAGATATTTCTCATGAAATCAGGAATGCCTCCACAAGAAATTGCCTCAATTGGATGACATACCTCAAATAAAAAGTCACACTATCTTGCACTGTGAGTTTATCTTCTTTGACAGTTCAGTAGAAGTAGGATCATTCCTAGACTAGTTTTTACTCAAATTGCAAATGATCAGGAAAAACCTAAAAGCTACCATGATGGTATGTTCTAGGGAGTGGTGGAAAGGAGAAAGATGGGCACTAATGGACACATTACAACAGTCTTTTCAACTTTTCAACACTTACGGACTTACTTCTCTACTATTTAAAAATGATTAAGTGGGGGATGTCCGGGTAGTTCAGTCAGTTAACCATCTGCTTTTGGCTCAGGTCATGATCCCAGAGTCCTGGGATGGAGTCCCACATCGGGCTCCTTGCTCAGCCAGGAGCCTGCTTCTCCCTCTGCCTGCTCTGCCTGCCACTCCCCCTGCTTGTGCTCTCTCTCTGACAAATAACTAAAATATTTTTTAAAAAACAAAGGTTAAATGGAAGTTTCAGTTGACTCCAACTTAGTTCTCTTCCAGGCAAAGCTCTTAGTTGATCCAGGAAGAGGAACAAGATATTTTCTTCCCGGAATCAACTCAGAGGGAATAGTCAACTGATTGGTTTCCATAACTCTATCAAGACAACATTTACTCCTGTTCACCTGAAATTTGCTTGGATATTAAATTTGCAGTATAGATGAAGATGTCTCCTAAATATTAGATATCTACTTTGAGTGTGTTGACAAGTATGACAAGTTAATATTACTGACATTCTTGCTCCTGTTTCTATCTATCAAACTTCTCACCTTTGTAAAATTGCCCTGGTTCTGCCCACCCCAATCACATGGAAACTTGCTAGACTTGCACCTCCCCTCCCAGCCCATAGCTCTCTGTACTTCCCTTGAGTTGTGGTTCTTTGCATTCTGGTCACAACTCTTTCTAGACTATATGCTTCCTGAATTAAGCCTTTTCTATCTTCACCTCCCAACAGTACATACTGTGGCCCCCTGCACCTAGTAGGTAGGAATCTGGGAAATGCATGTAGAACCAAATTCTCCCACCTCAAACCAAAAGTACTTTATGTGCCAGAAAACTGATGCCTCAGGGGAAAAATGCATTCCTTTGAAGCCTTTGGGGAAAAAATATTAACAATGATACAGTATACTTCAAATTATGGATCTTAGACTCCTAAGCTTTTAATACAAGCCATAAATTTGGGCATCAAATTGTTCTTGCTACAAAAGGAGAGTACAAATGAAGGGTTTGGTTATATGCTGATGATTAGTGTTGCTTTTATGATGGGAGAAATCTGTCTATCCAGAAACTTGGAGTGCTGTGTGCTGCATAATCATTACCACTCAGTACAGGGCTGTCAAAGGTCTTATTTTAAGAGTGTTTCCCTGAAAATTATCCCTGGCCATTTGTGTTGAGCAGCTATATTTCAAAAATAAAATCTTTACTGAAAAAAGTAAAGACAAAAGGGAGAAGAAATGGATCCTGATGAAAGGTGTCTCACTGGCAAAGATTCACAGGATAGGCACAGTGACACAGCTGGGTTTTGTAGGAATCCTGTCTTTCCACGGATGTTGGAATGATTTCTACCATAAAGTCAAATTTGCAGATAGGATACCATCATCAGTAGAGTTCTATGCTACAAGTCAACTGAGAAACAAGAATGCCATTAATTTCTTAGACATAATTAAATATGCACATGATAAAAGAGTTACAAACACATGGAACGTCTGCTACAATTCTTAAAAGCTGGTGATTCACAGAATATATATATAATCTTTCTGTGAGGTATGCAATGAGAATGACACCCCTCCTTGTCTTTCTTGACCTCTCATTGTTCCCTGAAGAGCACCACCCATGACAGAGAGACTCATTCTCTATATCCTTACTTTGTACTTCATCTGCCTCACCACCCTTCTGCTGTTTGAATCACAGTGCTGCCTCACTATTCTTACTGGAGAATTTCTCATCAAAATCTACACAAGTGTGCTCCTTTTAGTACTAAAATCAGAATCAAACAACGAATTTCATTTGACTTCTGTGTGATAACTATCTTCAAAACCGTATGACCAGCAGTTGCACTGTTTCTCCTTAGGAAATGACATGGGTGATACGGATCATGTCCCAGGGATATGAATTTTGGAGCATTTGAGTGTCCTTTTTGTTTTGCCTTCTCAGATGCTCAGAATCAAATCTGTAACTCCACTTAGTAAACTCAGAGGGCCTTGTTCCTTGCATTGCTCCATAACATTTTCCAGCTTATCTTATCTTGATAGTGGCTTGCATTTTCTCTGATCCTGATTTTTTTTCACTCTCACATTTTATATTGGTTTTAAACTATATCAAAATCTTTATGTGGTAAACAAGCATACAGACACGTAAATAATTACTTCAGTTACTGAATGCAGTTCAGAGAGTCAGTGTCTTTTTGGTGGGGGCAGGGGATGATGAAGACAAAAGATTAATGTTTCTTTAGGAAATTGTATCTGAAGGACCTCCTGGTGCAAGGATAGCATGTCTGACTCCAGAAAATTATATCTGAAATAAAATAACATCATGCCTAATAATTATCCTCTAATTGTTTGTCTCTGTTCTGACAACATTCTAATCCATCTATCGTCTTGAAATTAATGATCTCTCTTAAGCATAGATTAGATCATATTACTTTCCTGCTCAGATACCCTAGATGGCACTATCTACAGAAAAAAGTTCAAGTTCATGAGATACTACCATCTTACCTGTCTAGCCTTTTCTCTGCTCACTTGCAATGTACCCTGTGCCCAAGGAAATTTGTACAATGTATTTCTTTATGAGAACTTTATTTTATTAAAAAAAAAACAACTGGCTTTGTTATTTTCTAATTAACATAAAAAATTCTAGTTTCACCACTTCTGCCCAAGTTCAGCTCAAGAAATGTATCTTTTAGCTCAAAATTATCTCCTGTGATTAATGTTTGCTTTCTAGTGTATTTGGAAGCAGTACACCTTAATGATGGAGATGTTTGGCTTTGGAGTCAACTGACTTTGGGTTTGGCCACTTAACCTTACCTGTAAAATAAGATCATAATGTTGATTGGTGTTTTAACATACATTCCCCAGTTGTAGACTCTCCAATGAAGAGACAGAGTCTTCATACACTCTTGTTAGAACTAGATGCATTTACTACTTGTTTGTAATCAGTAGAGTACAGAAGAAATCCTATTGAGTAATTTTCCAAACCAAGTCAATAAAAGTTGTGCACTTTCTGCCTTATTCATGGAGATATTCACTGTTGGAGCTTTGAGCGATCATTTAAGAAGTCCAACTACCCTGAGCCACCATGCTGCAGAAGAAGCCTAGGGCACATGAAGAGGCCATATGTTAGGTGTTGCAGTAGGGAGCGCCAGCTGAGGTCCCAGCCAAGAGCCAGCATCAATTACTTGACTTGCAAGTGAAGACCGTGCCAGGTGATCCCAGCCTGCAACTATCAAGTCACTGCCTGCTCATTGAGTCTTCCCAGTTGAGGACCTAGCCATCATGGAGCAGAGACAAGCCATTTCTGTTGATTCTGTCCAACTTCCTGAGCCATAGGATATAGGAGCATGATATAATGGTTGTTTTAAGCTGCTCATACTGGAAGCAATTTACTACATAGCAATAAAAATTAGGACAGATATTTGATACCTAGAAGTAGAATAAAGCATGAGACATTGGCTTTAAGATCACTGTCTGGCTGTAGCTAAATCTTTTTTTTTTTTTTTTAAGATTTATTTATTTATTTATTTGTCAGAGAGAGAGAGAGAGAGCGCGCACAGGCAGACAGAATGGCAGGCAGAGGCAGAGGGAGAAGCAGGCTCCCCACCAAGCAAGGAGCCCAATGTGGGACTCAATCCCAGGACGCTGGGATCATGACCTGAGCCGAAGGCAGCCGCTTAACCAACTGAGCCACCCAGGCATCCCTGGCTGTAGCTAAATCTTAAGGAGACAGTTAATGGAAGCCTCACAAGGCCAGAGGAGGCTGTTGGTAAGGATTTGAAGAAAAACAAGGAAAATGTTATAAGTAGCTAGAGGAAAGTGAATCTTTTTACCTAGTGGTGCAAACTATCAGATGTGGTAATGTGAAGAATTGGAAGTACACCTCACAAATTTGATAATCTAGCTAAGCAGATTTCCCTGCAGAATATTTAAAAAGCTACCTGGCTTCTTCTTGCTGCCTATGAAAAAAAAATGCAAATGAAATGAGCTAAAAGGCAAACTGTTTAGTGTTCAAGCAAAATTTTGAGGAAACACACAGGAGCCAGACATTAATGAGCTCAAAAGTAAAACTGTTTTACATTCCTGGCATCTTCAAATGGCAAACAATTTCCAAATTAAGAAGTATTTCTAGGGCAAAGATAACATCTAAAGGGGAAGCTGTAAGATCATTTGCTGAGGCCTTAGGAAGAACTCAAAGATTCTAATAGAAACTTTCAGACATACAAAAAGACCTCTAATGATATCAAAGGCATATCTCATAGACTTTCCCTTTTAAGGAGCTTCCAGTATTTCCAAGGGTCTCGTCACTCAGCAACCTCTCAGGGACCTAAGGATAAAGAAGATAGCTTAAAGGTATCTATGCTTGTGATTTTTGTATAATGAAATGCATTTTAATAAGAGTCAGAGAAAACCCACCAAGTTTTAAGAAACTTGTACTGATAGAAACATGTTGATTTGTACTAAGAGGGATGGAGATAGTACATGAAGGGAGGACTTCCCACATATTACTATGGGCAGGAAGCAGGATGAGGAGTTTACTCAATTGCAAACATGGACCAATTCCTATGGAAAAGAAAAGATGATTCAAAGGGTTGAACGAAGAGCAAAGATGGTAGAATCCAAAACCACTGAGACAAACCCCTAAGAAATAGAACTGAGCCCTAATCAAGGATCTCGCTGCCATGTCTGACTGGATTTCAGAATTGCTATGGACCACTGACTGCCATTTGCTTCCCATTCTCTACCTTTGAAACAGTATATATCCCTTCCCATCTCTGATTGTTGCTCAGTTGGGTGTGTGTAAGGTAAATACTTTGTTTCTTGAATCTTCTGGTTCTTGGAAAAAGACAAACCATAATTTGAAGAGCCATACCAGAGAAATTGTCCTCAAGAAGTCTCATCCACACATGGATTGATTTTGATGATGAGATACTAGATCTCAAGCCTAAGTCTGATGACATGTCACTTTTAGGGAGTCTTGGGAGAAAGCAAACATGTTTTACATGAGTACAGACTGTGGTTGTTTTAAAATATGTCTACAAATTCTTTATTCAAAAGGTGGGGATCTATGCATGCTTTCTGTGAATTCAGGGCTGACTTGAAATTCTACTGTAACCAATAAAGTGCGTTGGAAATAATGTTAAATGACATCCAAAGCTATTAATTAAAGGTGATTCAGTTTCTTCATGTTAGCTGGAATAATCACTTTGGGAGGTCCTCAGGACATTATGCTATGAGGAGACCCTGGCCACAAGGAGAGGCCAAGTGTAGGTGCCCCAGTCATCAGGCCTAGTTAATAGCTATTATCATCCACCAGGTAGGTAAGTACATTCCTAGATTATTCTAGAGCCTGCTCTCAAATTGTCACTGCTGAGACCTGAAACTTCATGAATCATAAATAAGCCATTTACTCTGTGCTCTAAATTTTTGACCCACAGTCTGTGAGCGTAATAATATAGTCATTGTAAGCTGCCAAGTCTTGGAGTTATTTGTTGTACAGCAATAATAACTGGTTCAATCACCCCCTCCCAAAGAATTATTATGAGGATTAAATGAGACATATACATTAAGTAACAAGCTTGGTGTTTGAGAAAATAAACACTCAGTGAACGAGACGTACCAAAGGCTGTATTCTATTTATTTGTTCCTGTTCAAAATAGTTAGTATGGGGTATACAAGTGATGCCTCATATATAATTGTTGACTTGAAGTGATTACAGACTTGAGGACAGAAAAGATGAGATTGTAGAGTAAGGACAACTTCATTTTCCTGACCTGAGAGGAATCTTTTTATTTTCTGTTGCTACAAAAAGAAACTGGATCCTTCCAGTAGTAGTCTATCAAATTCTAAACTTTATCTTGGTGAGAAATCAGATTGTGCAATTCACTTAATCCTGCCTTCTCAGCTAAGTCTATGGCGACAAAACTGTAAGTACTTGAAGTCAGTGAGCGATAGTTAATTTGGGAAATGAGGGATCCTGGCTAGCAAATGTGGGACATGACTTTTGTGGCAGCCCATATCAGCCCTAATCTTCACTGCAGCTGTAAAATGAGGTTTCCTCCCCCTCATCTACTCTTCCATACTCTCAAACCCTCTCCACATGTCAATCCTACAACTGTCATCCTCTGTCCACTATAATTTACTACATCTCATCATGGACAGTCAAACACTGGAAAGAATTTTTGTACCTAAAGCATTCAATTTTTTTTTCCTTGGGGACAAAACCCCACCTTAAGGGTTGGGGTGTCCCCACCAATTTGAGGATATTTGCATCACAAGCAAAAAATACTTTCATAAAATCACCCTGAATTAAAACAGTTCCTTGGGATTCCTGGGTGGCTCAGTGGGTTAAGCAGCTGCCTTCAGCTCAGGTCATGAGTCTGGAGTTCCGGGGTTGAGTCCTGCATCAGGCTCCCTGCTCACCAGGGAGTCTGCTTCTCCCTCTCATCTTCCCCCTCTCATGCTCTTTCTCTCATTCTTTCGCTCTCAAATAAATAAATAAATAAAATCTTTTTGTAAAAAGTCCCTAATTTCTCACCTACTTTGTCACAGTTGGTGGAAGAGACGATACAAAGTGGTGAGCCTTGCCTGGTTCCTAACCTGTGGAGGCTTAATATCCCACAGATGAAGGCAAGGAATCCCCACAGCCACCTCACTTCAAAGGAATCTGAAGAGTTCTAGCTCCACCTGCAACAACATTCTGACGTCTGTGTTCCACATCTGACGAATAGTTTTTGCCTCGTTTCCCAGCTGGAAAACCTGTTAGAATCTTTGCTCTTCTTGGACCAAGGTCCTGCCTTGCTGTTACTAATCAATTGCTTGGGAAATTCTAATTTTCTTCTTAAGCCCCTGAGTTGTGGCTTGAGGCCTTGCTGGCAAGAATAGGCATCTCTAACACTAAGCGTTCACAGTTAGGACTCCAAAAATGCTCTGTGCCAGTTTTCTCCCTCACCAAGCCAGGCTAGGCTTTTGGAGCACTATAACACCTTTGTCAGATTCTGCCACCTCACCCCACACCTCCCAGAACTAATAGCTGGCCTCCTGGTTGGCTGATAGGCCCTCTGAATAGTGTATTCTACCTCTACATGGAATTTTCCAGAATCTGCCCCATCTGGTGAATGACACTGGTTTTGTTCTGGTTAAGCCAGTCATGTGGAATAACATGACAGTAATGTGAAGATGAAGACCTTCTTAGTTTTTTAGATGGCTTGATTTTACAATTATAACATGACAGAAAAATATGCAAATAACCTTTTCTTCTTGAACTGCTCTTTAGAGAAGCAGAAAAGAGGTTTCAAAATATCTGTAAAAGGAGGTGAAAGGACATAGCTTTCAGTCATTTGAGTAATTATTTCCCTGCTGAGAAAAGGGCAAACAGTAAATAATTTCATTTTGTTGAATACTAGAGATACAGAAGATGTCTCTTTTTAATTAATTTCTAAAACACTGTCCACAAATTCTCTTGGCTCTAGGACAAATCTTTTAATAGAACAAAAAAAAAAGGATAAAAAAAGGAAGAAATACTTTTTTGCCCAAAAACTGATCTCATGCTTGTTTTTAATTCAAGGAGCACTCTCTGAGGAAAGGGGGTGGGAAGAAGGGTAAACTGCTAAGGTCCACCTTCCTTTCCATCATGAGGAACTCTGGGAGATAATGAGACAGAAATGCTTGACAGGTCTCCCCAAGGACAAGGCCAACAAGCTGCTTTAAGTGGCAGTTGCAAAAGTACAGTTCTAAGTTTCTCAGATTTCTCACCCATTAAAATACTGGTAAAAGGAAGCTAATTCTGCCAGTAGCCAGCTTTAACTTCCTGTTATATGTGCCTCTTATAAAATGACAAGCAGAGGATTATATGACAAGAATACTCAAACAGCCAAGGCAGTTCTTCTAGGTACTCATCTGGTAAGTAGAGAGCTTGAGATGTTTGCAACTTTTTGTTTTTAAATAATTAATTAGGTACAGACTTCCAGTGATGGAATGGGTAAGTCCTGGGGACAAAAGGTACAGCATAAGGAATATAGTCAATGGGGTTGAAGAAGGGTTGTATGATGACAGACGGTAGCTACACTGTAGTGAGCACAGCATAGTGTGCAGACTTGTGGAAGGACTATGTTGTACACCTGAAATTAATGTAACATTGTGTGTCCATTATACTTCTAATAAAAAAAAATAATCGAACCTCTAAGAACAGGGAGTGTCTGGATCTCTCAGCCAGTAGGGCATGTGACTCTTGATCTCGGGGTTATGATGAGTTCAGGCCCCACACTGGGCACAGAGCCTACTTAAAATAAAAATTAAAAAAAAATTTAAGCACAGACAGAACTACTGAAGTAGTTACCAAGGAGACTACAAGATATCTTGTAGATAAGTAAGAGATATCTCAGCTGTTGTACCGAGTGGTTCCACTCTACCTAGTGGAGTATGTTCAAAAGAAGCATATTATATAGGATGGATTGGCATTGGTAGATTGAAGACCCAAGGAAAATGAGAAGAAAATCTCTCTAAGGTAAGCTAAATCTTTGGAAGAGGAGGAGTAATAAGATGAAAAAACAAGTGAAAGAAATTGTGCTATGGCAGATCATTGCCAAAGATGGCCACCGACCATTCTTCTCATTCCTGTAGGGGCCTGCTACTCCTTCCATCAAGAAGTGGAATTTATTCCTCTGCGCCTTAAACCTGGGCTGGTTTGACCAAGAGGTCAATGGCTTGCTTTGACCAAGAGGAGGCAATAGAAATAATGAGTCTTCACTTCACTGGGACCTCTGAATCAGGGCTTTCAAAGATCTTTGACCTTCTGCCTTCACCTTAGACACCAATTGCCAGCTAGACCATCAATACAATGAGAAACCAGATGGAAAAAAGAAAGATCCAGTAAGCCCCAGCCATTCCAGGTAGCAGCTGAGGTCCCAAATGTGTGAAAGAAGCCATTCTGAATGTTCCAGCCCAACAGAGCTCCCAACTGAACGCAGCCACATGAGTGATTCCTGAGAGGAGCAGAACATCCCCACCAAAGCCAGAGAATCCACAGAATCATGAGAAATAAGTGGTTGTTGTTTTAAGGTAGTTTGGAGTAACAGATAACCGAGACAGATCCTCTGTCCCCCGTGACAATGAAGAGGTAGTTTGGCAACATATATGTCTTGAATAGTGAGTTGACTGGATGAGTGGACAAATTCTGGGTAAGCCCGCGGACTTCTGGAACATGGGAAGTAAACAGGTAAGAATCTAAGCCACCGAGAAACTATGGCCAATTCTGGCAGGATGAAGAGAGGGCAGATAAACCTGATGGAACAAAGATTTTTCCAGAATCTTTCAGAATCAGGTCTGTGGCAGACCCCAGAAAGTTCAGTGAGACAATTCAGCAACTATCACTTCCCAAGGTCTCTCATGCCAGCCAGGGGGAGGGAAAGAAAGGAATGAAATGCAAATAGCTATAGGATGCCTTACTTGAGGTTTCCACGGAAGGAGAGACCCTGAGCCATGGATTTAAGAATTTGCACAGACTGGTGAGGGGGAAGTTTGACAGAAGGAATGGGAAGACAGCCAAAGTTAGGGAGCCAGGTACCAGAGCCGAAGACTGAGAATCCCTGAGAAATGCCACAACATACACACTTTATAGAATGATCCAGGCCAGGCTGTGAGAAAGCCAGAATGAATATATTCATTGCTTCATGCATATGTATGAATACGTGCTGGAAAAGGGGTGGAAAATGCTTCCCAATATATTCCAGGAAACTGATTTTCTGGAAGAAGGCAAAATAACCAATGCACCATTTAAGGCTTACAGTTGAATCCACAGACGTTCCTTGTGAAAAGGAACTCAGAGGCCATGTTCTCCGCCAAGTTAGAAGCCAGACAAGCAGCAGCCTTACCTCAGAATTGAAGGGAAGTCCCTGACAGGAAGGAGAACTACAAACTCAATGTATCAGAAGCTTTGCAGTCAGAGGGTCATGTCTTCCCACTTCTGCCTGTCACAACACTACAGGCAGGCAAGAGACAAACTAATTAATCCACCAAGTCCCCAAGGCGCTCCTAAGATAATAAAAGTTGTGTTTCATGGGGACATAAATTTTAGTTGGTAATGAGATAAAATACCACTGAGAAGCCTGTTATAGCAAAACATCAGACGAATCAATTCTTATTTTCATGACAGAAGTCTTCAAAGTGGTAAGAGGGAAATTGTGTATTCAGCAACTATAGTAAAATACTCTGTATAAAGTGGAAGGAAAAAATTAGTTTGGCATTTTTACCTTCTAATTGTTATCTCTAAATCAGCTTCTTGATACACCAACTTAATTGTTTATGTATTTGATATTTGTTAAAGGGCTTGATATTTATTAAATTGTTCATGATTTTCAGATATTTCCACTGCTAAACTACTGAAAGTGTATATTTAATTTCTATTATTTCTTTAAAGGTTTTTGTAATTTTACCTTCCCTTCTATTTTGTGCACTGGTGAATGAATTCATTAAGTAGAAATGTTCCTTTTTAGGAGATATTCAAGTACATATTATAATTGGATGAGAATGAACTAAGTAATAACTAGTTTATTTGTTCTTAATTTTTAAACTTTTTTATCCTTACTTGATCTTTTGAGAGTATGATGATTCTGATAAGAATATTCTATTCTAAGGAATCCAAAATATAACAAACATTACTTTGCAATGCTGAGATTTGATTTTAAGAAAACCCAACAATTTTTGCACATTAAATAGTTTATGTTTGGCAATCTTGGTCAGGAATTATAATTGAAAAACAATAAAAATATTTTTACACAAAGAAAAAGATTGAAGAAAAGAATTTCCTTCTGTTAGCACAACCAATTTACACAATTCTAATAAACACCCGCTCTTTACCCTTTACAGAGCAATGCAATTTATTAAGACCTTGTGGTTATTATTTAATCCATAAAGCAACCATCATTCTAAGATGGCTGGAAAAATATTAGATTAAGAAACCAGCCCATGGTCTCACAACCACCAAAGAATGTGGTGCTCCAAAGCTTATCCCCGCCATATTGACTCAAAATGAGAATTTTTGTGGCCTTTGGAACACCAGAGAAGATTCCCTCTTCTAAATTCCAGAGAGTCAGGTCAACAGTGTTGCAAAAGATTTAGGATCAAATGTCACTTCCACTCCAACTTTAAAATAATGTATGGGAACCAGGGTTCTGTGAGCCAAATTTCTTGTTTCTCATTATAGCATTTCAGCAATTCTTTTTTTTTTAAGATTTTATTTATTTATTTGACAGGCAGAGATCACAAGTAGGCTGAGAGGCAGGCAGAGAGAGGAAGAAGCAGGCTCCCTGCTTAGCAGAGTGCCCAATGTGGGGTTCGATCCCAGGACCCTGAGATCATGACCTGAGGCAGAGGCTTTAATCCACTGAGCCACCCAGGCGCCCCCCATTTCAGTAATTCTTGAACTAGGAAGACAGATATACTAATAGTACAAATTCTTTATTAAAATAGTTTTATTGGCAACAAATACTCTTTGTATAACATTCAAAAACAAAGAGAAAATGAGAAAGACAATTATTGTACCAAGAAACATAGTATGACCTTTGAACATCTGAAAATACATATAGCTGTTTTGGAAAGACCCTTAATGATCTGGTCTAGTTCCTACTTAGGTAGCTGATACATTTTTTTTTAATCCTGTGAAATTAAGTAACTTCTCTAGATCACCTGACCACTAAGTGGAGGAGAAAGAACAAGAATCTTCTTCTCTTCCTTCTCCATGTCTCTTTCTATGATGTGATGCCATCCTCTCTGCAGCACCTTACAGACTAGTCAAAAATAGATAGCTTTCATCATACACATTAAAATAAATTGAAAGACAAGAATGTCCTTTTGGAGGACAAGCTTCAACTTGATTAGACTCACAGTCCATCAGATGGATGACTCGGCATTATTTCAGCCTACCTCTCCTGATTGTTACACTTCCTGCTATGACTCACGGTTGCTTTGGAAGACATCTATTATGGTTCGAATTTCTGCCTCTGTTTCTAGGAGATGTGGGGAGAATTTGAATTAATTTTAAAAAATTGGGGATTATCAGCACCACTGCTGAGGTCTAGAAAATGCTCTGTGGTATTTCAAAACAGGGGCTAATGCAAAATTACTTATAAAACAAGTCAAGTATGTTTTGAATCCTAGATTGGATTCCTCCTTCATGCCTCAATCCTGGCACTGCTTCCAAGTCTTCATACACTCATAAAATTAAAATTAATTATAATACCCATCTCAAAAATATTTTAGCATGACTATCTTGCCACCTGCAGACACAAATAAAGTTACAACTCCATAACTTCCAATACCCACTTGCCCAGAATTACGTAAGAATTCCAAAGTGGCCAGTCTGGCTTCCAAATAGCAGGTAGAGAGAAAACTATAGATCTGAGCAGTCCCTATTTCACTGCCATTGCTGATGTTGCTTCCAGAGAGTTTTTGGAAGGCTGTGTACCCTTGTTCACGGTTTCAATCATGTCACTGGTGATCCGGATCCTGTTCAGACCATAACTTTTCTTAAAACAAGAGGGATCTTTCCCCTCTTTTGAAGGTACTTTGTGACAGGGCACTTATGGCTAAGTTCTTTCATTTGTATTCTGCTTAGTCATTGTACCCCAAGCCCACCCAGGCTAACAGAGGTAGAGGTAGGAGAGATGTGCAGCATCGTCCAAAGGTTGCACTGGAACCAGCCTGCCTCATCCAAGGGGCAGTGTCTTGCTGGGAGGAGGTGGGAGGATTCATGGCTGCATGCCCAGATGTCCCCTCTTTGATGTGATCTCCATCTTGGACCCTTGGTATAGTTGTGAGCTATCCAGACATCTATCAGCACCCCTTCAGTCCTCAAAGGGGTTCTGATATATTGACTTTTAAGCAGAGAAACAATGGCATTTTGTTCATTTAATCTTCATACAGACCCTATGAAGTAGATGTTAATTTTTGTCCCATTTTTAAAAATTTATTTCATTTCTTTTCAGCGTAACAGAATTCATAGTTTTGCACCACACCCAGTGCTCCATGCAATGCCTGCCCTCCATAATACCCACCACCAGGCTCCCCCAACCTCCCACCCCCCGCCCCTTCAAAACCCTCAGGTTGTTTTTTCTGATGAAGGAACGGAGACACAGAGAAGTAGGGTAATATACCTGATAACTGACAGTGGGTATTTGAACTCAGGAAGCTGGTTCAAGAGTCTGTGCTTTTAAGTATATCTCCCTTAAGGTCAAAATGAAAGAGATTGATGTCTCTGCTTCCTGGAAGTTCCTTGAGCCCTGTGCAAAGCTGTCCTCTCCTCGCCACCTTCCCAGCCTCAATACCTAAACAATTGTAGAGCCAAGACTCTGTCAAACAGCAAAAGACACCAGGTGATCCATTCTTACAAGCAAGCTGCATAACCTCACTCTGCCTCAGTTCTCCTAGATGCAAAATGGGAGCAGTCACCCTCACTTCATTCGTCTATTAAGTATGAACTTCGAGTGTTAATACATGTGAAACGCCTAGAACAATATCTGGCTCAGAGTAAGTACTCTGTAAGAGTACTCTGTCTACAATCCCACTACCTCTATTACTGTCAGTACTATTATTTATAGTTTTCCTCATTGTCAAAATGATACACAGGGGTAGGAGGAACAGATAATGCTTTTCAAGGTAAAATACCAACTACCTGAATTAGTCACCATTTAGGATGTGGTGTGTCATGGCTTCTGCCTATTAAGAGGCTGTATTAGTGTTTTCCAGAGAAACAGAACCAATAGGCACTGTGTGTGTGTGTGTGTGTGTGTGTGTAGATTTATTTTAAGGAATTAGCTCACGTGATTGTGGGGGCTGACAAAGCCAAATTCTACAGGGTAGGCCAGTAGGCTGGAGACCCAGGGAAGAATTAATGTTGAATCTGAAGGTAATCTGACAGGAGAATTTCCTCTTCTCCAGAGAACCCCAGTCTTGTTTTTCTTAGGGCCTTCAACTGATTAGATGAGGCTCACCCACATTATGGAGGGTAATCTGCTTCACTCAAAGCCTACTGATTTAACTCTTAATCACACCAAAAAAAAAAAAAAAACCACCCAAAAACAAACAAAAAAACACAAAAACTTCACAGCAAGAATTAAACTGGTGTTTGACCAAATATCTGGGCTCCATAGCCAAGCCCCGGTGGTACATAAAATTAGCCATCACAGGCATAATCACAATCTTTTATTTTGGCTTTGGAATATAGTCACAGACAAATGCTACATTTTGTTCTTCTCAGAATGCATCTCCACCCAGAATTAGCTGCAGAGAAGAAGAGAGCCATCATGACAAAGTTTCATCAGTTCTGGTATATGTAAATGTGGCTCCAGGCAGGACATGAAAACCCCCGAGAACCCCATTTCAATAGAAAAAACCTTCATGGAAGGTTTTGAGCTTTGAATCCCAAACAGTTAGGATTCTCTTCTCTCTGTTGGAATTGACCAGGAGCAGGAATCAGCCATGTAACCACAAGTCACAGAGCTGTGACACGCTGCTGTCTTCACAAAATACCACATCAAGTCTAATAGACTTTAATGGGAAGCAAGACTGTCTCTAAGCCCAGGGTGGAACCCTCCTCCCTTATTCATAAATGTGTTTCTCCTGATGAACTGCATCTTCTGGGATAATTGACAACTCTGCCAAGGAATGCCCACTTGGGGTAGGCAACTTGCAATAGCCCAGGGATTTCCCAATTATGAAGAACTGTCAGCCTCTTTTTCTACTGGGCTGTGGGGTCCTAGGCTACAGTCCAATTCCCAGAGCCAAACAATGAGGTTGAAATAATGATAGTGGCAGTTCAGCAAATAATTTTTAATTTTTGGCAAGTTAACGCAGGTGGCAGTCCCAGAGAGGTGCCTCTCAGATCTCCTCATGAGCTGCTGTGGGGACCTGCTGGCTGCCACCCCCGGGGACCCGGCATGGTGCTCACATCAAGGCCAAGCTTCCAATGGGTAGTTCCCGCAGTAAAGGATGCCAGGACCAGACTATGCCTGTCCAATGTGGGACTTCTCCAACAGGCAACCTTTGCTTTTACAGTGTTGAAAGGGTAACAATTGCTGTTGCAACATCCCTTTTAAGCTGTAACTTGGAGAGTGTCACCTCTTGCTCTGCCCACGGCAATCTCACTTGATAATTGTTGTCAGGTGCCATTATTAATCGATCTCTGAATATTCTCAAAGACGCTCATGTCAGATAATAAATCATAATGGTTACCTCAGCGGCAGCTTGTATTTAAATCTTCGTCCAATAAAATGTTTCCCAAAGTACGTTTTGTGGAACACAACTCTTAGAAGATGCTCCAGGGAAAAGAGGTCACTACATAAGCAGACATGGGAAGTAGTCCTGTGGGCGGACAACGCACATTAGTGTGCTAACGTCTTAGAGCGATCCTGAAGTAGAAAACCTTGTATAACTTTGTTTTACACAACATTTCCCAGGCTCATTGGACCATACATTTTAATCTTGAATATGTAATGCCATGGAGAGAAACACAGCCAAGACTGAATTCTCTCTTCTCGAAGCTACCCTTCAAAACAGCTCACAATGTGAGGAGGTTCCAAGCATGGCAGCTGGCTCGCTTAGCGGTTCTGGCTTGATGCAGAAAACAACTGTCCCAGTCTCTTCTGGCTCCTGACTCACCTCCGAGTGCTATTCACATTAGCCACTGCGATCCACAAAGGCATTTTGGCCCTTGGTCAAGTGAAGTCATTTGGATCTGAATGTTGCTTTTAATAGCCTCTAATTTCACTCATAAAATTTTTCAATCACAAAAGTCCTCAATTTGGGTACCAAATTGGGAATTTTGTGAGCAAATCACTTGATCCAGTCACCGAGGTGATTTCAAAAAGCCCTTTCCATCTGGCCAGGTCTCCTGCTCCCAGCCCTGCCAAAACTATACCATAAACCCAGTTTCTCAATTTGGAATGCAGAAGTTGGCCGCGCCTGTGTTCAGTTACACATCCAACTCATTCCGTCTCTTGGATCACCCACTTGCATCATGTGCATGCGTATCTGTCCTCCAAGGGGCCACATCATGCTGTAGACATCTACATACTCCCTACATATTTTGGCAAAATGTTTTTGCCAAAAGTGCTGAGGACTTAGTTGCAAGAAAGAAAGGAAGAGAAGGAAGTGGGGGGAAGAGGAAAGAAAGAGAGAAAGAAAGAAAAAAAGAGATGTGGGGAGGGAGGAAAGATTTTACCAGCACAAAGGAACACTGGATGGCTCTATGTTTGCACTAAAAGACTAATGACACTTGGTTAAATTAGTGCTTATGTTCTGTTAATGCTGCTAAATATGTTACATATTGGAATGAAGGTATATTTTTTCAAGAGTTCATCAGAGAAGAAGTGCAAGGACACAAGGACAATGAATTAAGTACAATGTCTCTTGTTTTTTGGTTAAAGAAATCCTGATTCAATTCATTTCAGTCTTACGTCATTTTTTGTAATCTCCCAACCAACTGACTTAGACACTGAACTAATTATGAATTATATTGAAAGCTGTATCAACTACTCTTGATATGGAGGAAACAAATAGTGTCTAAATAATAATTTTTAAAATCCTTATGTAAAGATAGAGTTCTCTTATTGCTCTCTAAATACCAAGACTCACTTTTAAAATATAATATCAGTCATGTGGCTTTGTCAGTTAAGTGTCCAACTCTTGATTTCAGCTGAGGTCATGATCTTAAGGTCCTGGGATCGAACCCCGTGTCATGCTCCATGCACAGTAGGGAGTCTACTTGAGGATTCTTGTTCTTCTCCCTCTGCCCCTTTTCGTACTCCCACCCTTTCAGATAAATGAATAAATCTTTAAAAAACTGAAACTAAAATAAAATATAATACCAAATTCCCTGATTTGAAGAAAATGCAAGAGTCTAATATATTACTATTATATTATTACTACCATTAGTATATATTATTATACTATTATTATTTTTCAATTATTATAGTATTATTAACTTACTATTTTACTATGATATTACTATTAAAATATTATTAAATCATCCAGTGGGATAAAAGAGAATATCCCATTCATACTAAATATTGATCTTTTAAAATACAAATTTTTTTTTATTTCTTTTCAGCGTAACAGAATTCATAGTTTTACACCACACCCAGTGCTCCATGCAATGCGTGCCCTCCACAATACCCACCACCTGGCTCCCCCAACCTTCCACCCCCCGCCCCTTCAAAACCCTCAGGTTGTTTTTCAGAGTCCATAGTCTCTCATGATTCATCTCCCCCCCAATTTCCCTCAACTCCCTTCTCCTCTCCATCTCCCCATGTCCTCCGTGTTATTTGTTATGCTCCGCAAATAAGTGAAACCATATGATAGTTGACTCTCTCTGCTTGACTTATTTCA
>PISX010010460.1:0-70886 GCA_004024625.1 Mellivora capensis | reverse complement strand
AGAAAAAGAAGAAAAGAAACAAGATGGGATTGGGAGGGAGACAAACCATAAGTGACTCTGAATCTCACAAAACAAACTGAGGGTTGCTGGGGGGAGGGGGTCGGGAAAGGGGGGTGGGGTAATGGACATTGGGGAGGGTATGTGCTATGGTTAGTGCTGTGAAGTGTGTAAACCTGGCGATTCACAGACATGTACCCCTGGGGATAAAAATATGTTTATAAAAAATAAAAATTAAAAAAAAAGAACATGAAAAAGGCAATAAAATGCAGACAAAATTATTCTTGTGATATGTGAAATCTCTGCTATTGGACAGATTACACAGAAGGTAAATATAACCTCTCATTGCCCCTTGATAAGAGCATGGGACCAAATTATCATCTTTTAATGTTTTTACTTTGTTCTTTTTCTTTTTCTTTAAAGATTTTTATTTTTATTTATTTGACACAGAGAGACAGCAAGAGAGGGAATACAAGCAGGGGGCATGGGAGAGCGAGAAGCAGGCTTCCTACTGAGCAGGGAACTCAGATGCACCCGTTCCCAGGACCCTGGGATCATGACCTGAGCCGAAAGGCTGGTGCCCAGTGACTGAGACACGCAGGCGTCCCAATGTTTTTACTTCAAAATAATTATAGATTCATAGGAGGTTGCAAATAAATACAGAGGGAAGTTCTGTGTATTCTACTACCAGCTTGATAATTCAGTTGTAACATTATCATTAATGATTGAGGTGGTGGTTACATAAGGCTAAACATGAGATAAAACTGCAAACACACACACACAAGTGCACACAAGTGCATGTCTCATTATGATGAGGCCTTAACCCACTGAGCCACCCAGGCACCCCTATTCTATATATTTTAGATGCAAGGTCTATGTACATATCAGAAATGTAATTGCAAATATTTTCTCCCAGACTGGAATTTGTCTGTTTATGCTCTTAAAAGAATCTTCCAAAGAGCAAAAGTTTTTTTATTTTGATGAGGTCCAATTTATCAATTTTTCATTTTATCAATTGTTCTATTTGGTGTCAAGTCTAAGCAGTGGGCCTACTCCTATGTAGATCCCAAAGATATTCTCTCATGTTCTTTTCTATAAGTTTTAGAGTTTTGTATTTGACATTTATGCCCATTATCCATTTTGAGTTAATTTTCATATAAAGTTAACTTCAAGGTGGGTTTTGGGTTTTTTTTGCCAATGGATACCAATTTCTCCACCATTTATTGAATAGGCTGTTCTTGGGGCACCTCGTTGGCTCAGTTGGTTAAACATCTGCCTTCGGACCAGGTCACAGTCCCAGGGTCCTGAGCAGGGAGACTGCTTTTCCCTCTCTCTCTCTCTCAAATAAATGAATAAAATCTTAAAAAAAAAAAACTTAAAAAAAAATAAAAGAAAAGGCTGTTTTTCGTCCTCTGAATTGTTTTTGCTTTTTTGTCAAAAATTATTGGGCATATTTGTGAGGAGCTATTTCTGGATTCTATATTCTATTCTTTTTATCTATGTGTCTATCCCTCTATAATTTGTCATTTTAACAGAAAGAAAATCGAGATCCAGTTTTGCATTAATATAACATTTGTAGTAAAATTTCAGAAGTTTTTGTTTTTTCCATATGAACAAACCCATCAAAACTAATCCAAACCTTTGCAAAATTTCAACACATTTTATTGCTGTTTTTCATTCAGTATATAAATCAAGGCCAAAAAAATTTCCCTTCCTGAAAATCTTCTACAACTTTGTACAGCCATTAAGGCTTTGTTTTTATTCTTTCTTTTACATTCTGAAATAATCAGATATTTTAAAGAAAAAAACCTAGTCTCTTTATACATTGATAAGCAAAAATGAAAGCATTACCTGATGTACCCAAGTCTATTTCTTTATAACTGTTGTTCCTAGTATATGCATATTGTAGCTTTTAACCAAAATAACCAACTCATATTTCACCGAAAACTCTGGGAGGTAAGTAACTGAAACCTGTTGTACACTAAAATTAAGTAGAATAGCAAAGCTTATAAGTACATAGCTTTCTATGGCTTCACATATACACCTTAAAGTTTCAAAAATGAGCATGTCCATTCACATGACCATGACCAAAGACATAGCCTATAGCACATTAAGAAATATGCAAATGTACATTAGCTTGAAATTATGCTCAGTAATAATTTTTTCAGTATTCCATTTTACTTAGAAATTATCTAGCAATCAAAGATTATTCATTAATTAGTTTGATTTGATATTAATCCAATGACTCAATTTACTTAAAGATCTTGAAAATTATGTTCAAGCTACAAAACATAATTACAGCTGATGTTAAAAGTTTGTCAAAATAATTATAAAATTTAGTAAATGACAAATTTACATTTTTCACAATCTTAAAAATTATGCAGGAGTTACATTAATTTGATTGGTAAACCAAAATAAGAAGCTTAAGAAATTCACATTAAGTATTCTTCATAAGAGACAAAAATTTTATAAAAATAAAACATAAATTTTATTATACTTAATATACATTTAAGAAAAAGACCAGGGGTTGTTTTCTTTTCTTTTTAAAAAATATTTTATTTTTTTATTTGAGAGAGAGAATGAGCAGGGAGGAGGGGCAGAGGGAGAGAGAGGGAGAGGAAAGCAGACTCTCCACTGAACGGGGAGCCTGATGCAAGGCTTGATCACAGGACCTGAAGATCATAACTTGAGCTGAAGTCAGACATTCCATCTGAGCCACCCAAACATCCCTCTTCTCTTCTTTTTCTTTCTTTCTTTCTTTCTCTTTCTCTCTTTCTAGATTTTATTTATTTGAAAGAGAGAGAGAGAGCACAGAGGGAGATTGGGAGGGAGAAGCAGACTCCCTCCTGAGCAGAGAGCCCAATGCAGGGGTCCAGGGCTCCATCCCAGGACCCTGGGATCATGACCTGAGCTAAAGGCAGATGCTTAACTCATTGAGCCACCCATGCCACCCCTATTTCTTAAACCTAAATTATCAAACCAATCAAAATTGTCCAAGGATTCTTAATAATGTAAACATGATTTATTAAAATGTTTCTCAGCCATTTCTGTAAGGAAATGTATAATACATTTGAAGTATCTCAAGTTCATTTCTTCGTTAACAGAAATAATAGATTTATACAACTGCTTATTTATCTATAAGTAGATTATAGTTGACCTTTTTTCCCCTAAGATTTATTTATTTTAGAGAGGGACAGCAAGAGAGAGGAGAGCATGCACAAAAGTTCTTTATTGATTTTAATTCACAAATAGATAACATAAAGCCCAAACAAACTGGATTTTCTATTTCTCAACCAATAGAGAATAGATCTCCACCATCCATCCAATAGAAGTCACCAAATGATCAGACAATAAACACAAATTTCCAATCATTGCTACCACCAAGGGGGAATAGCTTTTTTGTCACATGCAAACAAGAAACAAAAACAGAAAAATATCTAGAGGGGAGAAAATAAACCCATAAAAACAGAATAAACAAAATTCAAGTTCTATTGCTGCTTGGAATTCATGCTGACAGCCAAGAAAAATGTACTTGGGCTCAAACAGGCTTTGAGGTGCATTTCTACCAAAATGCTCTTTACTTATCTCCATCAGGTGGGTCAATTTGACCATCTTAAGGTACCTCCTCCAAAACTGTCAAGGTGCAATTTTCAAATGAGTAAAGTCATAACACTCATATGTCAGATTTTATTTAACTCATTAATTAATAAAGGAACCATTAAGATGCCACGAGAGGGTCAAAGACCATTTTAAAACAGAGTATTACTAGGAAGAGAAGATTGCTGGATTAGATAGGAACTGGGTAATGTCCAACAGAGCTATAAAACTTGGGAGTTATCTGTCCACAAACAAAAATTATTTGCATTTGGGGTGCCTGGGTGGCTTAGTGCGTTAAAGCCTCTGTGTTGGCTCGGGTCATGATCCCAGGGTCCTGGGATCGAGCCCCGCATCGGGCTCTCTGCTCCACAGGGAGCCTGCCTCCTCCTCTCTCTCTCTGCCTGCCTCTCTGCCTACTTGTGATCTCTGTCTGTCAAATAAATAAAATCTTTAAAATAATTATCTTTAAAAAATTATCTTAAAAAATTAATAATCTTTAAAAAATCTTTTAAAAATTATTTGCATTTAGAATAGAGAAAAATATACAAGTGAACATGAAACTTTACTAAATTTGAAACTTTAAATAAATAGTCAACAGTAAGTTGAATGAGTTATTATCCTAGGTCCTCTAGACCAGGGGTTGGCAAATTACTTGTGGGCCAAATCTGGCCACTCTCATTTGTTTACATATGACATATGACTGCTTTCCTGCTGCAACAGCAGAGTTGAGTATTTGGCCCACAAAACCCAAAATATTTACTCCATAGACATTGACAGAGCATTTTCTGATTATACCCCTAGACCATCCTTGGGTGGCCTTCACTTTCTTATGACATTGAAAATTCATGGCCCCACTCTTTTTGCATTATTTCTAAGTTTCAGATAAATTTTTAAAAGATGTTATTCATTTATTTGAGAGAGAGAAAGTGAGAGAGAGAGAGAGAGACCACAAGTGGGGTTAGTGGCAGAGGGAGAAGCAGACTCCCTGCTGAGCAAGGCCCGCCGCCCCACAATGCAGAGTTCTATTCCAGGTCGCTGGGATCAAGACCTGAGCCAAAAACAGATGCTTAAGTGACTGAGCCACCCAGGCACCCCTAAGTTTCAGACAATTTTTCTGAAACTGCTTTGATTCTGCCATGGTGGAAGTGCTCTCTCCTTTTGTGTTCACATATTTATTTGCATCTCTTATAATATTATACTATGGTATTATGATCTTTACTAGATTTAAGTTTATTGAGAACATCTTATTCATCTTTGTATCTGCACTTAGCACAGTGCCTTGCTAAGAGTAGATAGATATTCAATGCATTTTTGTGAAGATGAATTGAATCAAGACTAAAATGTGACTGTGAAGCTCAGGGAAGCCTGGAGCCTGGGATTGCTTAGGGAGAACCACAAGGAATGGTAATTGACAGGTGAATGAAGTCCTATGTAAACTTATATAAATGCAAAATATTATAAATTCTTCTGCTGAATTTATTATCTTGAAAAATACAATCTCTTATCTATAATATACCATAGTGTCTTCATCTCTGTGATATGAATAGTATTTGCCACTCATTTGATTATTTGGAACCTAGGATAAATAGCTTGCATTTTATTAGCACTTATTTTTGCTAGAAATCAACACATAGTAAACATGTGACAAAAGGAGTTTTTGTTACTTTCATGTATAACATGTAGTCTAGAAGATATAGTTTAGATCATGAAATTAAAGGTTTTCCAGGATGTTTAGATGGTTTATGCAGATAAGCAGACTGAATGTTACCTTTACTGTCCTAAAAATTTCAGGTTACCATGAAAATTGTACTCTACTCAATAAATACCATCTGAATTAATTTGAAATATGGTTTTATTTTATAATGGGAGATTAGGAGATAGCTTGGGAGCATATGCTATTATTTTTATTTTATATATGAGAAGGTCAAGTATAATCTTGGTCTTGACCCTGGCTCTTCTGACATTAGGCTAAATCTTTCTGCTAAGAAACCCTCAAAATATGGAACATACCATTTCATCTTGAGATATTTGTAAAACGTATGATTTTCCAAAAGAAAGTAAATTTAAGTATACTCAAAATATTGTACTGCCTCTCCAACTTTAACTGAGCCTATATTTTCATTTGAAGTGTTTTAAAACTTTATGTCCTGGGACGCCTGGGTGGCTCAGTTGGTTAAGCGGCTGCCTTCGGCTCAGGTCATGATCCCAGCATCCTGGGATCGAGTCCCACATCGGGCTCCTTTGCTCAGCAGGGAGTCTGCTTCTCCCTCTGCCTGCCACTCTGTCTGCCTGTGCTTGCTCGCTCGCTCTCCCTCTCTCTCTGACAAATAAATAAATTAAAAAAAAAACTTTATGTCCTAAGGGATTGTTCAGTTAATATCAGATGACTAGCTTTTTTATATTTTAATCCAGCATCATCGGCATCCTATTTTAAAAATAATCTCTACACCCACCATGGGACTCAAACTCATGACCTTGAGAGCAAGAGTCACATGCTCTATCAACTGAGCCAACCAGGCTCCCCATGACTAGTGCTTTTAAAAAAGCAATTAAAAATCAGCTATTTCAGATACTTAAGTGAGAATATGATTTAGTTGATTTCACAGTTAACAACTTAACTTCAGTTAAAAAGTGACTCCTAGTTTTCTCCATGGGCTTGTCTAACACAAATGAATACCAATTAAAGTATGATCTTTCCACTGGGGTTTAAACTATCATTTTTCTAATTATGGTATAAATTCCTCAATGGAAAAAAAAAACCTCTTCATCTGTAAAGAAGTAATTCCCACCAGAAATCTTATATAATATAGAACACTAATTATTATTGCATGTCTCAATACCTTTGCCAAAGGAGTCATGTACCAGTCAGTGCATTAAAATAAGGGAGGTTAAAGGAAAGATAACTACATTGGGAATAAGTAAAAGCATTAAGCATACAAAATAACTCATTTAGCTTTATATAATCTTGATTTTGCTTCACTAAATTTGGAGTGTTTTTAAATCTGTTTTCTGCTACTGGAAAAATTAAATGAACTTTCCCTATTTCATAAAATACAGTGCACTCTTGCTCACGCTCCTTTAGTTTGATGTCTGTAAGAAATGGATTTATCACCCATAATATAATTTGGGTGGTGATGTAATCTAAGCCCCTAGACTATTGGCTAAGGTTACACATTATGATTTAACCAGACATTAATGAAGCCATTTCATTCATACTGATCACAATAGCTTAATTATTTGTGTGGTGATGTAAAAATTAGTAAAGTTGGATTAAATGAATTGACCTTCATGCTGTAATCCATTCATCTCATTCACTTAGACATGGAATATGACTTCCTCAATTAAAATGAAAGTATGCCACATATATTTTGTGGAATCTACTTTGAATAAGTACAAATACAATTGCTACTTTAAATACAGTGTCTATTCTGAATATAATAAGTATAAATAAAATTCAATGATTATTATATAAATGACGATTATAAGCTCCAAAAGTAGTAATCATCATGTATCACTTTAAGTCAATGTTTGGCATGTTACCATGGCAGAAATTATTAATTCCACTTACACATGTTGCTGTACTAGGTATTATTCAGAGGCTGTAAGACAAAATGGTTCATGACCCTAGACATTTATTAGCTATAAAAATCATCACTGAAACAGACCTAAATGCTTCTTTACATCAGTGTCATCATAATGTCTCAGAATTGGAAGGGAAGTCATCTAGTCCAATTTCTTACTCATTGCAGAAATCTCACATGTAATTTGACTGATAGGTAGTGTTACATGGAAAACAATGGGCTTCAGAGTCAGGCTTGAATTCAAATTCTAGCTTTATCATTCCTGAGCTGTATGACCTTGTCCCTGTTCCTTAACATGACCCTTCATCTCCTAATCTGTAGAATCAAAATGATGATGTTTACCGTGGCTGCTAATTACTGAAGCAATTACTATATGGTAACACTTACATATTAGTCACAATTTGTCATCTCTCATATTTAGGGTTTCCTAAGTTACATGTGTGAGTTATCTGGCATAAGCTAAAATGCTTTGTATTTATCAGACACAGTTCAGTAGGACAGTGACTAAAAAATATAAGGTTGAAGTTTGTCTTTAGCACCCTCAGTTTCGCCTTCTTGGAAAGAGCGAACAGGTGGGAGGGAAAAATAATAATTTTGGCCTAATGCAGCGCTCTCTAGTTTTCATTGCAGGTCCCTAACAGTGAAAATACTTGGAGTACTCCCCCAAATTTAGTTATAATTAATGTGCAATTATTGTACTGTTAGGTTCATTATAAAACATTCAAAAATGAAACGTTGTAAAACAAGATAAAAATAAATATAAACACAAGGTACTGGTATCAGAATGCATAAAGAACTCTTACCACTTAACAGTAAAAAGACAACCCAATATTAAAATGGGCAAAGGATCCGAATAGGTACTCCTTCAAAGAAGATTTTAAAAAATCGCCAATGTTCCTTGCTCAATGGGGAGCCTGCTTCTCTCTCTGCCTCTGCCTGCCTCTCTGCCTGCTCATGATCTCTGTCTCTCTCTATGTCAAATAAATAAATAAATAAATAAATAAATAAATAAATATCTTTAAAAAAATAGCCAATAAATACATGAAAAGCTGCCAAATATTGTCAGTCATCAGGGAAATGAAAATTAAAACCCCGGTGTGATACCACTGCACAGACTAGGTGACTTAATCAAATAAATAAAAATAACAAGTGTTGATGAGAATGTGGAGAAAATGGAACCTTTATACATTGCTGGTAGAAATGTGAAATGATACAGTCACTATGGAAAACAGTCTGGTGGTTTCTCAGAATGTTGAGCGTTGAGTTACCATATGATCCACAATTTCACTACTAGGTACATAATCAAGAGAATTGAAAACTTGGGTCCACACAAGAACCTCTATCTATATGAATAGCAGCATTATTCATATTAACCCCAAACTGGAAACAACCCAAATTTGTATCAGCAGATGAATGGATAAATACAATGGGGCATATCCATACAATGGACTATTTTTTGGCTTTTAAAATTTAATTATTTAATTATTTTTTTATTTTTTGGCTTTAAAAACAATGAAGTGTTGATACATGCTACAATATGGATGAACCTTAAAAACTGCATGCTAAGTGAAAGAGCCACCTATTATATGATTCCATTTATGTGAGGAAAATCTATAGAGACAGTAGATTAGTGGTTTCCTGGAAATGGGGTGAAGATGGAATGGTGGTGACTGCTAATGGGTATGTGGTTTCTTTTTGGAATACTGAAAATGTTCTAAAATAAGATTCTGGCAATATTTGCACAAATTTGAATGTACTAAAAACCACTGTTTAACACTTTAAACAGGTGAATTTTATGGTATGTAAATTATATCTCAATGAAACTATTTAAAAAGTAAAATAAATAAATACAAATTTGAAATAAAAGTTCCGGTTTTCCTTTCCATGCCCCATAGATCATCTTGTACATATCTACGTTGGAAACTGCTGGTCTAATAGCACTTCTCAGTGATCCTGAAAATAATATTGTATTCATTGCCAAAATTGCAGGTACTTAAAATGTACTCTAATCCCTTAATGATTGAGAGCCCAATAGTAAATGGTTGGGGGAGGAAAAACATCAGTTTAACAATTCTCCCAAAATACTGATTTGGACTTCAATTGACCATCATTTCATTCCCTCTTGTGTCTATTTTCCCAAAAGGTTTTTTTTGAGAATTTTTTTAAACTAAGGATATCATTGTAATCAATTCTGGTCAAGGGTATTGAATGTGACCTGAGGCATAGTAAATCCATGATCAAACTTTTGACTTATGATTTCTCTAGCGGTTACTCAAAATATTCAGAGACTTTAAATGACTCTGGTTCCAAACTCACATACCAAACTCACATACATCATTTTTAGTAATAGTCCTCATCAAGGTTGACGTTGAATTTTACCATTCATCTCAAAGTATCTCTATTACTAATTTTCTTTTGGGTCTGTTCCCACTACAGTGTTTTTATACTGAATTTTCTCATTGGCACGAATAGGACCTTGCAAAATTGCCAAATGAATCTAAGTATATTTATATAACATTGCTGAAAGCTGGTAGAAGATATATTTTAAAAACATCTACTCAAAGTTCCTATAAATCCTAGCAAAATGGACAAGTATATAATTATATGTAAATTCTAATCACTAGTAGTACATTGTTTCATTAAAAACATAATTTCAGGAGCACCTGGGTAGCTCAGCTAGTTAGCGTCTGCTTTTGGCTCAGGTCATGATCCCCATCGTGGAATTGAGCCCCACGTCAGAATCCCTGCTCAGTGGGGAGTCTGCTTCTCCTTCTGCACACCCCCCCAACTCATGCTTGCTTGCTTTCTCTCAAATAAATAAAATCTTTAAAATTAAAAAAACCCCTAATTTCATTTGAGGGAAATATTGTGAAATTAATGAATTTCTTTGAACAGAGAGCTGTGCCAATCTCACTTATGCAGAGAGATAATCATTTTAAGTGTATGTGTGTCAGACATTAAATTTGTAACCATAAAGAAAATAACTGCTATCCAGGAGAATTATGCTCAACCACCTGTATCCTGACCAATGTCTAGGTGCCTGGAGCTTTTTTCCTTTCAGTTTGAGGCTTCCTGGAGTTAGAAACCCCAACATTATCCCCTTAGCCCAGGTCATACCGAACTTCAGTTTGAGCACATAAACTATGAAGGTGTTATTTTGAACACCACTGGCATTTTGACCCTGGACAAGTTCCTTAGAGGTGACTTTGCAATTCTAGCTCATACTAATCCCAGCTATTATAAGGCTTAAATTCAACAATAATACCATTTCATTTACTTTCATGAATATTTTTAGATACATGTAATATATTTTAATGTTTTTTATAACTTACAGTTATGCACTGAATTTCTTCATTTATTTTATTTTTATTTTTTATCTTTTTATGCACTGAACTTCTTTTCTTATTTTTTTTTAGATTTTATTTACTTATTTGACACAGAGAGAGAGGGATCACAAGTAGGCAGAGAGGCAGGCAGAGGAAGCAGACTCCCCACTGAGCAGGGAGCCGGAGGCAGGGCTCCATCCTAGGACCCTGAGATCATGAGCCAAAGGCAGATGCCTAATGACTGAGCCGCCCAGGCGCCCCCTTATGCACTGAATTTCTAGTTGTAAATGCATGTAAGCAAATTTTCCAGAAGGTAAAAAGTTGAGGAAAAGCTAAATGATTGAAATATACCTTTTATCCTTTGATATACTATCTCAGAAGGGTCTAAGATCCATTTTTTAAAGATCTGCCTTCCAAAAGTTGCTAACTTCTCTTTCTCACACATTTTTAAAGGGTGACTGCATACTTTATTGAAGATCTACTAATTGGTATTTATTTTCACATATTGTATAGAGTGCTAACAAAATTATGAGGAAGACTTTACTATCACTATTATATAAATGAAGAAAATGGTTCAAAGAGGTTAAATAATTATAACAAAATAGTTTAAAAAGATAAGAGAAAACATATTTCATGTGAAATCAAATCTAGTTGTCTTTGTATATCAAGGAGTGAGATAAAATGGCTGTCCAATAGATAACTTCAACTGTGCACTAAGGGGGGTAGGGGAGTGAGGAAGGGAGTGAAAAAACATAACGGAATTTTCCTACCCAGAAACAGAAAATCAGAAACTAACTGAGTGCATGTTATAGGGATAGGGTTATCTAACAGGGGATCAAAAAACTAGAAGGAATAGGGCAAGGATTTCCCATTGAGAAGAAATGGAATGGAAGTCACTGCAGTGTTTATAAGTGTTAGAGCAAAGATTAAACTCAAGACCTTCCTTTTTTCCTCTAGGCTTATATATACCTTTTAAAATATTTTTCCTTATTTCTAGAATATTCTTTTCCTCTGGTTTTTCTTGCAAAATTTTTGCCAATCAATCAAGTGCCATCCCTAATGTAACCAAGAGCATTTTATGATCCATTTTCTTTTCCTAGGAGATGGGATCTTTTTTTTTTTTTGGCTATGGGGTATGATATTAAAAGGCATCAGTCCTGGGGTACAGGGGAGTATTAGGGTACTGAATGGGATTGGAGTTGCTTTGGACATCTTTGGCCAGCTGTCTTGATCAGCTTTTCTGAGACAATAACATCATGGTCCAGAATCCTTGCATTGACCCTTGTCTCAGCTGGCAGAACCAAGAGAGAGTTGGGCAAATGTCATCTGTGCAGTTAACCATCAGGGACCAATGCAATAGTTTATATCTCTTACTATGTCTTGCTGAATGTAGATATTTCTCTACTTGGAGAAAAAAATCAAAGGCTATAGTTGATCTGCATAGTTCAGCTTCATGCTTGGATGTTATTAAGGTCTACGCTCAATTCACTTGGATTTCAGAATACTAATCTCATTTAACAAAGACTTAGCTGAAAGAAGAAATGAAAAGATGAAGAAAGGAAATATCTCCAATACTCAGCCAGATGCTCCTTTATGGCTCCTACATGGGAGGGTTAGTCCTGCACTATCCATCATGATAGCCAACAGCTAAACGTGGCTAGCAAATACAATGAAATGTGGCTAGTACAAATTGAGATGCGCTTTAAGTATACACACTGATTTCAAAGATATGATATGAAAAAAGGAATGTAAAATGTTATCCATTTTCATATTAATTATAACATTTTTTGATATTTTGGGTTATGTAAGTTATTAAAATTAATTTCACCTATTTATTTTTATATTTTAATGTAGCCACTAAATTTTAAAATTATATATGTGCCTCCCATTTGTAGCTTAGATAGTATTTCTATTGTACCGTGCTGGTTTATTTATTTTTTTTTTAAGATTTTATTTATTTGACAGAAATCACAAGTAGGCAGAGAGGCAAGCACAGAGAGAGGGGGAGACAGGCTCCCTGCCGAGCAAAGAGCCTGAAGCGGGGCTCGATCCCAAGACCCTGGGATCATGACCTGAGCCGAAGGCGGAGGCTTTAACCCACTGAGCCACCCAGGCGCCCCGTACTGTGCTGGTTTAAACCCTTGTTATCAAAGTGTTGTCCAAGGACCAGCATTATTAGCATCAGCTGGGAGCTAGTTAAGGTTTACCCAGAAATACTGAATCAGAATCTGCATATAACATGATCCACAGGTGATTCCTTTGTGAATTAAAGCTTGAGAAGCACTTCTCTGGACACTCAACAAAGAGACTGATTCTTGCCCCAACTGTAAGCATATGAAAAAGTTGTGGGCTGTATGATGGTTCATTTTATGTAGCAACATAACTAGGCTATGGTACACAACTATTTGGTTAAAGATCAGTCAAGATGTTGCTGTGAAGGTGTTTGTTTTTTGTGAAGATTTTATTTATGTATGTATTTATTTAAGAGAGAGAGAGAGTGAGCATGAGCAGGAGGAGGATCAGAGTGGGAGGGAAAGAGATGGCAAAGAATCTCGGACTCCACGCTGAGCAGGGAGCCAGATTCAGGGCTCAATCTCACAACCCTGAGATCATGACCTGAGCTAAAGCCAAGAGTTGGATGCTTGACCAACTGAGCCACCCAGGTGTCTCTTCTGTTAGGTATTTTTTAGATATGATTAACATTTACAATTGGTAGACTTTGAGCAAAGCAAATTACTCTGTATAATGTGAGTAGTCCTCATTTAATCAACTGAAGACCTTAAGAGCCAAACTGAGGTTTTCCAAAGAAGCCATTCTGCATTAAGACTGCAACACACAAGAAACTTTGTATGAGTTTCCTGCCTGCTGGCCTGCATTGCAGATTTCAGACTCAAGAATGCAATATCAACTGCCACCTGCATTTTCAGTCTTCTTGCTCGCCCTACAAATTTCAGCCTTGCCAGGCCCCACAATCATGTGAGTCAAATAATTCTATTTCTGTTTGCTTGGAGAACCCTAATACAGCCTGCTTTGTTTATCATGGTCCTAGGTACCTAATTTCAAATATGTTCTTTTTCTTCACCCTTTAGTTCTGGCATATCACTCATGTAGATTTTCAACCAAGTCTCATGTATTTTACTTATTCCATCCTAGGGTTGACTCGACTCCCCAAAAGATCATCAGTGTTAAAGGATAACTTCAAAAGTAAAATCACGATTTATACAAATACAAAATAACACCCATCAAAGGTTTTACTTAAGGGATGCCTTGGTGGCTCAGTCAGTCAAGTGCCTGCCTTCTACTTGGCTCATCATCCCAGGGTCCTGGGATCAAGTCCTCCATTGGGCTCTCTGCTCAGCGGGGAGCCTGCTTCTCCCTCTGCCTGCCGCTCCCCCTGCTTGTGCACTGGCTCTCTCTCTCTCTGTCTCCCTCTGACAAATAAATCAATAAAATCTTTTTAAAATGCTGTAAAGGTTTTATTTAATTCACTCAATAATTGAACAAGGGAGAAGTAAATAATAGTTCAAAGGAGAATCCAAAGAACAGAGACATATATAATCATATGAATTCTCTAACCATTGCAAAACTGATCAACACTCACAGGGAAGTAAAATGTAATGTGTGGAATCATCTTAATTGCATCCCCAACCAGAAAAAAACAAGATTTTCTTGCATCTCTATGGATAAAAATAGTTTGCATTATTATCAATTTTTTGTTACATACAGAATAGTAAGATAGACCAAAGAGAGTGAAAAGCCTAGCTCTTAATAGTATCAGAAAATCCCTAATAGTATTAGATAAATCCCTGTCTGCTAGATAACACCTAACATTTCATTGAAAGGACAACTAGTGACATTTTTCCCATTTTTGTTAGTGTTTCACAGTTTTTATGGAACAACCTGTTGATCGAGTGATGCTACGTTTATTAGACTTACTATGGTATAAGAGAAAAACACCATGCCAGTCTTAATATTGTCCCAAGATGGAGAAATTAAGGAAGGGCCTTAGAGGCCTTAGAGCCTGGAAAGGATGATTTTAAGGTAATTTTGAAGGCATGAATCTGCTATAGATTGGGCAGAGTTTATGACAAGATAGTTTGGGGTTGATGAGAATCTTGAAGTGAATCTTGATGATCAAGCTATTTAAGTTGGCTTATCTTCTAAGAACAAATATTTCCTGCAGTAAGAAGCTAAGTTTTTATGCCTGGTTCCAGTTTGAGGACAGGAAAGTATGTTTGGTGTCAGTATAATTTAACAGAGGGACAAGAAAATATGCCTGCTCTTAGAGTTGCTTAATAAAGAGATAGGGAATTACGCTGGTTTCTGTTCTCACTAGTGTATGATAAACAATGTGCCTTGCCCAATTATTTGTATACACTCTTGCTCTGTTTCCCTGTTTTAGAGCAAAGATACATGGTCTGACTTTAAATAGTTGAATACAGTCCATTCCAAAATGGCTTCTTACTGTGTGTAGGACACACTTGGAACCCTATAGTTGGTATAAAGATTATTTTAAGCTGAAGACATTTGAAATTCAGCAGATACAGAAAGAAGCCTGCCTTCTCAGAACTTCCCTTACTTGCTTCCCTTAAAAACAGAAACTTCTGAGAAATGAAGACTGCCATAAATTCCCTTTTGGGGGAAACTTCTACTGCCAAGAGGGAGATCAATAATAAACCTACATAAATCTCCTCTCGGGGTGAGTTTCTTGGCCATGAAGAAGACAGAAAGACCACTCACAGCTGCATAAACAAAATTATCACAAACTTTCTTCTCTAGTATTTGTTCTTTTAGTAACTCATTTATCTTTCCTAAAGAAACCTATTTGTTCTTCCCATAGAAGCCTGTCCCCCATTCCCTTTCCTCTACTAAGTTAAGTATATAAGCCCCAAATTGTAACTACCCTTTTGAGTTACTCATCACTAAGTACTGTCTTATATATGTACAAGTATGTGTACTGTTTTTTCTCTTGCAGATCTGTCTTTTGTCAGTTTAATTCACACATCCCTAGAGGCAGAACCTGAGAGGTTAGAGGAAATGCTTTTCTTCCCCTACACTTGCAAATTGAAACATGGTGCTACCAAATATTGTATATAGCTGCCTTTTTCTTTTTCTTAAAATAATTTTTTTAAGATTTTATTTGTTTATTTGACACAGGGAGAGAGAACACAGGTCGGGTGAGCAGGAAAAGAAGTGGGCCAGGGAGGCCGTCGTGGTGCTCCATCCCAGGACCTTGTGATCATGACCTGAGCCAAAGGCAGATACTTAACTGCTTAAGCCACCCAGGCACCCCTTTCTTAAAAATCCTAAGAATCATTTTTGGGTAAATATGTATTCTGTGAATTCTTATCCTTACTAAGAAATAAATTAAAATAAAACAATTTTGAACTTTTTCTTTTTACCCTTTCTCATACTGTAGGTATATCTATAGTTAAGCCTGTCTACACATTTTTTAAGCAATTAATTTGTAATTGCTTCTCAATTCTGTGGTGATCTAGGAAGCAAGTCTGCCTTAGCTTCACCTTTAGGCCAAATAAATCAGTAGTATCTAAACATAACCTGAGGAATTGGTAGAAAGTACAAATTCTTGTGTCTCCCCTCCTGTATTTGTGACTCACTAAGCAAGAGTGTAAAGGTTTGTATCAAGCACCCCAAGTATGAAATTTAAGCTTGCTACATTTTAATTAATTAATTAATTAATTTTTAAAAAGGATTTCTTTATTTATTTGACAGAGATCACAAGGAGGCAGAGAGGCGGGCAGAGAGAGAGGGGAAAGCAGGCTCCCCACTGAGCAGAGAGCTTGATGTGGGGCTGGATCCCAGGACCCAGAGATCATGACTTGAGCCAAAGGCAGAGGCTTAACCCACTGAGCCACCCAGGCGCCCCAGCTTGCTACATTTTAGAAGGGGAGTCTGAAAACCAAAATTACTTAGACCAAATATATCTAGATAAGACATTCAGAAAATAGGGGTGCCTGGATGGTTCAGTTGGTTAAGTGACTGCCTTGGGCTCAGGTCATGATCCCAGGGTCCTGGAATCCAGCCCAGCATTGGGCTCCCTGCTCAGCGGGGAGCCTGCTCTCCTTCTCTCTCTGCTGCTCCTCTTGCTTGTGCTCTCCTGCTTTCTCTCTGTCATATAAATGAATAAAATCCTTAAAAAAAGACATTCAGAAATAAAGTCATTTTTCTTTCTTAATCTCAATGTTCTTTCAAGTACTGGGGAAATTTGTAATATGGTTGTTATCTTGAGAATAAAAATATTAAAGTAAAAAAGTCAACACTGGTTATATTAACATTAACATCTTTTGTCAACTAAAGTAGCTATGGCAGAGCAGAAGACATGGTGTGATTACTTTTTTGTGACCTCAGTCCCTAACTTATTAATCAAGTATTTGTTATCTATACACTAAGCATCTCTATCCACAGGACACCAAACCAGCTTTGTGAATATAATCTATGACCTCATCAGGCATTTCCCCTAACAGTGATAAACTAAAGATATATGCATTCTAACAATTTTTGTTAATGACTGGATAAGGGATGGCTTTCAAAGCATTGCTAGACATCTTTGAAAATTGATGAAATCTAAGAGATAATTAAGTTCCCTCTTTTAGTTTGTAAGTACTAATGAAGACAGAAAACAAAACAAAAAGCCTTATATAACAATTACGTAGGATAAAGGGATGATTGGCTGAATCTTTTGTGTTCTTAGTCTTATTAGGTGGAGTTCAACAATATGGCATTTCTGTCACCTTAAATTTTCTCAATGTTGCTTTGATTCTGCTGGCTAATGGCAGTGTTCATAAATTAGGCAGTGTTGTTGTTGCTAGGGAACATAGTTATTACCTACTACTCCAATCAATTTTGAGAAAATAATCCAATATTAAATTTTACTTGTGAGTGCATGCTCCACACATTTTAAGCTGAATAAAATCATAATAAGTGCTTTGTAAAACATTATGATTGTGACTAGTATATGTCAAGGATGTGTGAGTCTGTATTACTCAGATGCCACTCCAATTTACTGCTACATTATGCTGTGACAGAGGTCAGCCGGGAAATGGGCCAGGGCCTTTTAAAAATCCCAGTGTTCAGCCAATTCTATTAGTTCCAAGTGCTTTGCTCTTTTCCTCTGCAAGGATACATCAACTTAGCATAATAGCTCCAATTTTCAAAAAGCTGCATTTGATTTATTTCTTTTGGAAGTTCAGCTTTCAGTATATATATTTGTATATATATGCTTGTGTAAATCTGGCTATTTAAATAGCCAGATTCCCCATACCATACCAATTCCCCATACCAAAACTGGTAGGTGGAATTATGGAATCAGAAAAGACTGGTTACTGAAGCACATTTTAAATAATAAACTGTGAAGGAGAATTAATATTTATCCCCATTATCCTAATGTTAAGAAGTAAGATATAGACTCTTAGGGGAACATATTCTCTGATTTCTTAAAAGCTTGCCTTGCAGATTTTAATGCAATAATTCCTTTACCAACATGACTTTACTTCAAGTATGCATGATTCAAAAATTAAAAACAAAGAGAGGCAGTTTTTAAATATATTGAGCAAGGAAGCAGCAAAATAATTGCCACTAAACATATAATCAGCATCACAAAAGCTGGCTCAGGACCTGAACAGAAATCCTGTGCTATGGCTAATTATCATTGCTGAAACTGAATATTTTAAAAAATTCTTTGGAATTTAAAGGTAGGTAGTATTAAAGCCTATTTTTTGAAATCCTGATGATCATACAAATGTAAAACGAATATGTGTCAAAGATTTTATTTAACTCATTAACCGATGAAAGAGCCAGAAAGATGTTATTAGTTCAAGGCTAATTCAAAGAACAGGGACAGCTTATGAAATGAATTTACAAATAGATTCAAAACTGGCTTTGTCCACAGAGGCAGAGGGAAATCAATTGTCTTTCCACTAATAGATTTCATTTGCATATAGAAAAATTGTTTGTAGTGCTTTCAGTAACCCACAATTTAGAATTATAAAACAACTGAAAGACAATGAAAGGTGGAGATAACCCTGATGGATAAACTGAACAAGACACCAACTAATACTTCTTTGTTCCTTTTATCTTTTATAATTTTTCATGACAATGGAATTTGTATATACAAGAAATGGTTAATTTCGTTAAAAGGATTTAAGACTTCCCTTCTTCAAACATAGTCCTATATTGCTATTGTAATTCATAGTTTTATTGTTAATTTTGTGTGTGTAGTTAATTTACAGAACATGCTTCAGTTCTTCTTATGAGTGAATTGAAAGATAATTAGGAGAGCTTATAATTCTTTAAAGAACCCTTCTGTGGTAGGTGAAATTCTAAGGTAGCCCCTAAAATTCCCACCCTCTGGTATATACACCCCTTGTAATAACCTCCCCTTGATTGTGGGTGGGCTCTATGAATACAATGGCAAAGAAATTTTGCAGATGTTGCTTTTGAGTTGATCAAAGTGGAAATTATGCTGGGTAGGCCTGACTTCATCAAGTTAGCCCTTAAAGGAGAGAAAAACAAACAACAGTTGTGCTCCTTCAGCAGGCCTTGAAGACAGTCACCGTAAGTTCAATAGATGCAAGGAAACCAAGTCTTCCGACACCACGGGATCTTGGAGAAAGCTTACAGCCTCAGGTGAGCCATCAGCCCTCGCCAAATACCTTGATCTCACCCTAACAAGATGATGATGTGAGAAACCAGCTACTCTGTGCCCAGAATCCTGATCTGTTGAAATAATAGTATTTTTTTAAGCTGCTAAATTTGTAGTATTTTGGTACACAGCAAAAGAAAACTAGTACATTTTCCCTTTCTTCTAAGAATTGCCCCCTCCTCTGATGAATATAGATATAAATAAATAAATTTAAAAAGCAAGAAAAAAACAAAACAAAATAAAACAAAAGCAAAAATAAGAAAAAAAAAAAACCCCACAAGAATAACTTGAGATCTTGGTTAAGATAACTGCATGTTCTTTTTTTTAAAAAAAAAAGATTTTATTTACTTATTTGACAAAGAGAGAGATCACAAGCAGGCAGGCAGAGAGAGAGGAGGAAGCAGGCTCCCTGCTGAGCAGAGAGCCCGATGTGGGCCTTGATGTAGGGCTTAGTCCCAGGACACTGAGATCATGAGCTGAGCTGAAGGCAGAGGCTTAACCCTCTGAGCCACCCAGGCGCCCCATAACTGCATGTTCTGAATGACAGTTGAGCCTCCTCCAATCAAATAAAAATAATCTCTAGAGAAAATATGTATGTTAGTCCTCTTATTTTTGATTTTTTTGATGACTACATAAAAGGAATATATGTTCATTTTAGAAAATTTGAAAACCACAGAAAGGCACAACATTACATTTTGGAGGTTTTTGTATCAGTTGTGTTTGTATGCATCTTTTTCACATACCATGATCAACCATGCCTGTCACTGATCACGAGTTCCTAGAATAGTGCCTGGTACATAGTGGATTCTAAGACAATATTTATTGAGTATAGAAAACATAGGATGAACAAACAAGTTCTTTTGTTGCTACCTAGGGACATTTTATAGTCCTAATTCCTATGATTCTCTCTACATCACTCATGGTGAATATAACTCCTGAAATAGTAAGCAGTAATCTGAACTGTGTGCGGTAGAATTGCCTGAGAGCAACTCACACAAGCCTGTGGCCTCAACTTCCTGCTCATTGCTACCTCCCCTCCCTTTCTGGTAAACATACTTTTTTCTTTTTTTTTTAATTTTTAAAGATTATATTTATTTATTTATTTGTCAGAGAGAGAGAGAGAAAGAGCGAACACACACAAGCAGGGGGAGGGGCAGGCACAGGGAGAAGCAGGCTCCCTGCTGAACAGAGAGCCCAATGGAGGACTTGATCCCAGGACCCTGGGATCATAACCTGAGCTGAAGACAGATGCTTAGCCAACTGAGCCACCCAGGCATCCCTGTTACATCTTTAAGAAACAGCTTGATTGAGATATAATTCATATAAACCTTCAATTCACCTATTTAAAGTTACAATTCAGTGGCTTTTAGTATATTCACAGGGTTGTGCAACCATCACTATAATCTGTTGTATTTTTCATTTCTTTTTTTGTTTTCATTTTTTAATTTTTAAAAATTCCATTATAGTGGATATACAGTGTTATATTAGTTTCAGGTATACAATACAGTGATCACACAATGTTATACATTCCTCTGTGCTCATCATGGTAAGTGTACTCTTTAATCCATATCACCTATTTCACCCCCCCTCACCTCACCTCTGGTAACCATCAGTTTGTTCTCTATACTTAACAGTCTGTTTTTTGGTTTTGTCTTTTATTTCTTTGTTATATTTTTTAATGAAAAAAGAGTATATTTTATCACCAGCGTTAATGTAATTAGGCTCCTGGTATCCTTGTGAACCTACTATCTTGACCGGAAACTGCTGATTTTTTTCCTGAAGAATTTGACTTTTTTTTTCTGTAGCATTAGTGTATCTAATATAAGTTGAAAACGTTTTCCTTAAAATTATATGGTGTTTACAGTAAAATATCATTAGGCTCTAAAAGGGACTAAAGTACAGATACATGCTATAACATGGATGAACTTTGAAAACATCATGATAAGTGAAAGAAACCAGCCACAAAAGACCAAATGCATAATTCCATCTGTGCATTTATATGAAATGTTCAGATAAGCAAATCCATAGACACAGAAAGTACATTAGTGTTTGTCAGAAAATGGGGAGGGGTATGTAAAGAGTGACTGCTAATAGGTATAGGATTTTTTCTGAGGGTGATAAAAATGTTCAGAGCGGCATCTGGATGGCTAAGTTGGTTAAGCATCTGGATCTTGATTTTAACTCAGGTCATGCTCTCAGGATTGTGAGACTGAGCCCCATGTTGGGTTCTGTCCTGGGCGTGGAGCCTGCTTAAGATTCTCTCTCTCTCTTTCCCTTTGCCCCCTCTCACCCCTGCTTGCACACCCTTTCTCTAAAAATAAATGAAATAAAATTAGATTATGGTTATGATTGTACAACTCTGAATATATTAAAAAGCACCAAATTATATAATTTAAACAGGTGAATTTTATGCCATATATATATATATATGGCATAAAATCTCCATCATTTTATGGAGATATGGCATCATATCTCCAAACATTTACTAAAAATATATTGAGTGGACAGGAGTTTCATTCTGTCTGATTGAATACAGTGAAAACTAATGATCCTAAAGGACAAATTTTGGAAAAGTTATGGCTATATGTAAACATTAACCAAGTCACAAAAAGCCTTTATGTTTGTCTCTTATATTTGTTTATGTTAAAAATATTTATATGAAAAAAATATGAATACTGGTGAATTCCATTAAACATTTAAGGAAGAAATAATATGCATTCTACAAAAACTCTGCCCCAAAATGGAGGGAAAGTTCTATGAGGCCAGCATTACTCTGATCCCAAAACCAGACAAAGACATTACAAACAAAAAACTACTGATCAGGGGGCACCTGGGTGGCTCAGTCCATTAAGCAGCCAACTCTTGATTTCTGCTTAGGTCATGATCTCAGAGTTGTGAGATCAAGCCCCAAGCTGAACTCCATGCTGGGTATGGAACTGCTTAAGATGATCTCTCTTTTTCTTGCTTTGCCTCTCCCCCAAGCTTGCTTACTCACTCTCTCTAAAACAAGACAAAATAAAAAGGTACTGATCAATATTCCTATGAACCTAGAGGCAAACATTTTAAACAAAACTTTAGCAAATTGAATCCATAAAAAGGGTAATACATCACAACAAAATTGGGCTTATCCCAGGAATACGGAGTTGATTTAACCCTCAAAAGCAATCAGTGCAACTCATCATACTAACGAATTAATATATACACAAACATATTGTGATCTCAGTGGATGCATAAAAGTCATTTGACACAATTCAACATCCATTCCTCATTAAAACTCTCAGCAAAACAGGAATCAAAGGAAATTTTCTCAATCACATTAAGAGCAACAATGAAAACATATAGGTAGCATCATATTTAAAGGTGAAAGACTCAATGATTTCCTCCTAAGACCAAGACTAAGACAAGAGGATTTACTCTCATTACTTATTTTCAACATTGTACTAGATGTTCTGGCCAGTGCAATCAGGCCAAATAAATAAATAAGCAAAAGACATCTATGTTGGAAAGGAAAAAGTAAAACTGTCTTTATTCATAGACAACATGAAAGTCTGTATAGAAAATCCGATGAAATGCACAAAAAAGCTACTAAAACTAATGCATGAGTTTATCAGGTTTCAGGTTATAAGATCAATATGCAAAAATCAAATTGCATTTGTATATATTAGCAGTGAACAATCAGGAACTGAAACTTCAAGAGCAATGTTATATGTGATAGCACTTAGGGCTCAAAAACACTTAAGGATGGTTAGGGATGAATACTTAGGGAGGGATAAAGCAGACAAAAGGTGTGTGAGATAAGACTATAAAACATTGCTGAGACAAATTAAAGATATCATTTAATTAATAGACCCTGTGCATAGGTTGGAATATTCAATTTGTTAATAGGCTAGTTTTCCCCAGGTTGTTCTATAGATCCAATGCAATTTCAATTAAAACCTCGGTTTCTTTTCTGCAGAAATTGACAGGTTGATTCTAAAATAATTATGAAATGCAGAGGACCTATAATAGCTAAAGCAACTCAAGAAGAATAACAAAGTTGGGGGCTAATGCTCTCTGATTTCAAGTCTTATGAAACTACAGTACTCAAAACAATGTGGTCTTGGCATCAAGATAGATAAACAGATCAGTGGAACAGAATAGAGTCCCAAAACAAAGCCATATATCTGGGGGTATCTGGGTGGATCAGTCGGTTGAGCATCAGACTCTTGGTTTTGGCTCAGGTCGTGATCTCATGGATTGTGAGATCAGCCCTGCATCAGGCTTCTGGCTCAACAGGGAGACTGCTTAGAAGATTCTTTCTCTTTCCCTCTGCCTCTCCCCCCTCTCACTTGTTTTTCTGCTCTCTCTCAAATAAATAAATCTTTTTAAAAAAGCCACAGGTATATGGAGAACTAATTTTAGACAAAGTACAAAGACAATTCAATAAGAAAGATTGAAACAAGTGCTATCCATATGCAAAAAATCCCTTCAATCTAAACCTCATACAATACACAAATGTAACTCAAAATGGACCATGGACCTAAATGTAAGCTCCTAAAACTACAAAGCTTTTAGAAGAAAACATAGGAGAAAATCACTGTGACCTTTGGTTAGAGAACAGTCTCTTAGATTCAACATCATAAGCTCACTCATTAAAAAATGATCAAAGACTTCATGGAAAATAATTTTTGCTCTTCAAAAGATAATATTAGGAGACTGAAAAGCTACAAACTGAGATAAAATATTTGCAAAGATATCTTTCATAAAAGGCTTGTATCCAGGATATATAATGAATATTCAAAGCTTAACAAAAAACAGACAATCCAATAAAAATGAAAGCCAAAGATTTAAGCAGACATTTCATCAAAGAAGATACATGAATTACAAATAATCACATGAAAAGATGGTCAACATCATTAGTCATTAAGGGTATTGCAAGTTGAAACCACAATGAAATACCACATATGCACCTCTTATAAAATGTATGTATTGACAAGGATATGAAGGAACTGGAATTCTCATAACCCTTCTGGTGGGAATGTAAAATGATACAACCATGAGTTGGGCAGTTTCTTAAAAACTTAAAATGCACAACTACCGTCTGATCCACTCTTTCCATCTCTAGATATATACCCAAGAAAAAAGATGTCCATACAAAAATTTGTACATGAATGTTAAAGAAGCTCTCTGTGTGGTAGCCAGAAAGTGGAAACAACCCAGATATCCACCCAACAAGTGAGTGGGTAAACAAATGGCGTATGCCCATACCATGGAATACTACTCATTAATAAAAAGGAATGAACTGTTGATACAGTAATATGGATGAACATAAAAATAATTTAGGTAGATGAAGGGAGCCAGCCCCAAAAGAGCACCTTCTCATGATTCCATTTATACAGATCTTACGAAAATGCAAACTAGTCTATATTGACAGGAAGCAGATCAGTGGTTGCTTGAAGAAAGAGAGTAAAGAAGAGTAAGAAAAGGATGACCAAGGGATAAGAGAAAACTTTGAGAGTTATGGATATGTTCACCATCCTGATTGTGGGGATGGTTTCATATGTGTATACATATATCAGCAACTAATAAATTGAGTACTTTCAAGATACAGGGCTCATTTTATGTTATTTTCTTCAATTAATCTGTTCTTTTTAAAAAGATTTATTTATTTATTTTCAGAGAGGGAGTGAGAGAAATCATGGAAAGGAGGGTCAGAGGGAGAGGGAGCAAGAGAATCTTAAGCAGACTTCCCACTGAGCCTGGAGCTGGACACTGGGCTCAATCTCATGACATGAGATCACGACCTGAGCTGAAACCAAGAGTCAGACACTTGACCTGCTGAGCCACCCAGGCAACCCACTAAAGCTGTTCTTAAAAACCTCATTGAGCAAACAAGTGTGATTATCTTCATTCTTATTGGCATCTGCAGTAATAATAATCATATTTTAAATGATCTATTGATCACAAGCAAAAATTATTTTCTCCATTCCTTGGAATAGCTGAACATATAGAAGAATCAATAAATTAGGGGCTTTTAAATATAGAACCATAAAGAATTTTTAGCCAGAATATCTCATGTGTTTAATGGTGATATTAATACAGTTAAATCAAGCAAAACATTCCTAATCCTGAAAGTTTAAAATCAGAGGTTTTTTTTAGAATACACATATACAATGTCAATGAAATCCTTACCCTAGCCCCCATTTATGAAGTTATTTTGACATATACCAATCTGTTTTTCCCACTTAGTGGTTTTAAGTAAACCTTCTAGGTGTGAAAAGGTTATGCCTTTCCTCTAAGGTGAAGGGAAGCTATTTCATGGGTAGGTTTCTTACTAGCAAAGAAAAGAATTGTGACAACAAATGGATAACTCAGAAAATCTGTTTTATCCAACGAAAGGATATCAGATTAGTAGGGCTTAACATGTATGCTTATCTTTGATTTTTTTTTCTTTCTGATTCTGACATTGTCAATATCAGGTTTTAGCATTTTAGGCATGATTCTACTTCTGGCTGATTATCTAGGTTACAGAGTTCATGATTTATTGTCCCATCAATTATTGCACTGTGCTAGAAGTGATTATTTTGCAAAAGCAACCCATCACACAGCCCTTGCAGTATTCAGTAGCTTCCAATGTGGTGGGTGGGGGGATTTCTAATTTCTTAGGCAGGGAATATTTTACAAGTAACTTGTTTCTGGGAGCCCTGAAATATGGTGCTTGGAAAGGTGGGGATAAATGGTCTCAGATTTTGAATTACATTTTCCTATATATCTGAAGTTATAGGAAGAAATTACCCATAATTAAAATCCAGAAAATATGAGATTAGAAGGCTATTTTTTCATTTTATTTTATTTTATTTTATTTTATTTTATTTTATTTTATTTTATTTCTTTTCAGTGTAGAAGGCTATTGATATGATCACAAACTTAGGAATTTCTCAATATACTTTAATCTTTTTGTACTTTTTGTACCCAAATATATTCACTGAAAGGTTTGTTCTTAAAGGTCAGAAAACTTGGACCAAGATGGAAGGAAACAACTCCTTGCATATTTCCCCAATTACACGTTGTATCCTCAAAACACAAGGTTCATGGGGAAATCTTACTTTGTTCCAAAATATAAACACCAAGACTGTGCTATTATCATAGCACTGATAAATCAAGAAAATTCCTATTTTTATCTGCACTCTGACTACCTCAGGCAAAATCAAAGTTTTCTCTTCATTCAGATTTTCAAGAAAAAGTTAGCTACACAGACCTGTCCAGATTTCTGTGGGCTGAAAAGTTAATATAGATTTTCTTTTCTATAAATTTGATATTGAAGTAAAGGAGAGAAGGAAAGCAAAAACCTTGATGGGAATGTATAGGTGAGGACAGACTGAGGATAGAGAGAAAACAGACAGTGGAGGGGTGATTAAAAATAGATTGAACAACAGTTGATGGAGTCACCTACTGAAAAATTCAAGTAGTAGGATCAAAATTGCACTTTGAAAAGAAATAGAAACATCCCTTCTTCTGAGAAGAGAAGATCAGTTGAGACAGATACTGTAGAGTGGCTCACCCAACGTACTTCTTGCTGAAATCTTTATTTCTCATCCTTGGAGCTGGAGTTTTTCTTAACCAAGTGTTAACCAAGGCTGTAGCATTAAGAATAATGGTGGGGGATGTTTATAGCAGCAATGTCCACGGTCGCCAAACTGTGGAAAGAACCAAGATGCCCTTCAACGGACGAATGGATAAGGAAGATGTGGTCCATATACACTATGGAGTATTATGCCTCCATCAGAAGGGATGAATACCCAACTTTTGCAGCAACATGGACGGGACTGGAAGAGATTATGCTGAGTGAAATAAGTCAAGCAGAGAGAGTCCATTATCATATGGTTCCACTTATTTGTGGAGCATAACAAATAACATAGAGGACATGGGGAGATGGCGAGGAGAAGGGAGTTGAGGGAAATTGGAAGGGGAGGTGAACCATGAGAGACTATGGACTCTGAAAAACAACCTGAGGGGTTTTGAAGGGGTGGGGGGTGGGAGGTTAGGGGAGCCAGGTGGTGGGTATTAAGGAGGGCACGTATTGCATGGAGCACTGGGCAAAAACAATGAATACTGTTATGCTGAAAAGAAATTTAAAAAATGCTTTAAAGAAAAAAAAAAGAATAATGGTGGGGGGCATGCGCCTGAGTGGCTCAATCACTTGGGTATCTGACTCCTGATTCCCACTTGGGTCATGATCTCAGGGTGGTGGAGTCCAGCCCTGAGTCAGAGCTGGAGTCTGCTTTGTATTCTCCCTCTCCCTCTACCCCTCCTCACTCAAAATAAATAAATAAATAAAATCTTTAAAAAAAAGAAAAATGGTAGGAAATTTCAGAAGTTGGCATGTACTGGCCCCTTCTTTTGGCTTTTTGAAAAGCTTCATAAGAAAGTGATGAATTCTGGCTGCAGAAATGGAAGGAACAATAAATGTACTTGAGATGTTTTCAGCCTTCAGTTTGTAATTTAAGTTTGGTAGTCAGAGTAATGGTCTAGAGCAGAGAATACAAGATGCTTACCCAATATCCATTTCCCTTTCTTTTTTTCACTGACAGAGCACTAACTTTTGGGAAACATTTTCCAATCTCCCTGGCAGGCACAACTGTATTTCACATTTCTGGTCAAAGGTATGATGGAGAAATTGTTAGTTATAACTTAAAAGAGGTAGGTGAGCTGACAACAAAGCCATACGCTAAGGATGGCGGTATGCCATACCAGTCCTGGATTGCCCACCTCTGGACTTCTAAATGAGAAAACAAAACAAAACAAAACAAAACAAAACACCAATTTGTTTGAGCCATGGTTTTCCATGTTCTGTAACTACCAGCCAAATGTAAATTCCTAATTGACATGCTAGATAAAATGCGAGTAACTGTACCCCCTATTTACTTAGTGAAACTTAGTAATCCGTGTTCACTATTTACTCAGAGAAGTAGATGTCCAGGTCGGTCTGTTGAGAATGATATTATTCAAATAAATTCAATAAGAATGATATTGGGGGCGCCTGGGTGGCTCAGTGGGTTAAAGCCTCTGCCTTTGGCTCAGGTCATGATCCCAGGGTCCTCGGATCGAGCCCCGCATCAGGCTGTCTGCTCAGCGGGGAGCCTGCTTTCCCCTCTCTCTCTGCCTGCCTCTCTGCCTACTCCTGATCTCTGTCTGTTAAATAAATAAATAAAATCTTTTTTTTAAAAAAGCACATTTTAAAAAATAAGAATGATATTGAATGGCTATTGTGTGCTTGGCACTAATATTTATTGAAATAAATCTTTACTGATAATACCATAACCCTTACATTATACTTCCTCTTTCTGGGATAATTTTGAAGGTCTGCACCCTGGTATTCATCTCCTTTCCTGCTCTGCCCAGTGGTCTGAACTTTGGAGGAAATTTTACAGCTGCAGACTGAAAACTTGCCAGGTTGATAACCCAAATCCTGCATTTTTACACCTCAAAATCAAGTACTTTATACTCCCAAGACAACACATTATATTTAACTTACATTATGCATCATCATATACTGAGCTAAAAAATACACGTTTTTCATTACAAATAAGATTTATTTCATAAGTAGTCTGCAGTCACTTGCTCTCATGAGTATTTCTCAATGGCCTGCCCAGAGTCCATTTCCTCCTTTTCTGTTTATAAGGGTACCCAGATTTCAGACCAGGTAGCTGCCCCTCTTCCATGCAACTAAGATATGCATACACAAATTCGCACATATGCGCACATATTTGTGCTTTCCTTCATCTATGAGCCTATGTCTGTGAAATGATTTCTCTCTTTATACAATTAAAAGGCCTTTGTAGATAGTAAATAAAGAGGCTGCATATGGGAAAGCATTTGTGTGAAAAACAGATGACTGGTAAGGAACAGTGCTGGTGGGTGATAGTAGGCTCCCCTCCAAATGCTAATTATCTGGTGTTGAATTCTCTGACAACAGAACCATGCAAAAAAAAGGCAGGTCCCAAGAGTGCTTGGCTGCCCTTACCTGGACTGACTATGGCAGGCAGTTAATAAGAGAGGATCCTGAGGCCTGGCCAGAAAGGATAGATCCCAGGAAATCATTCCAAGCAACCGGAAGGAGGAGAGAGAAGGAGAGCAGGGATCCAGGAGACAAAGTAGAGCAGATGGTAAAGAAGTGGTAATACCAAGGTACCAAAGAAGTGGTAATAGGAGGCTGAAAAGTTCAAGGTGAGCATCAATGAAACAGGCTAGGATAGAGCTTGGTGGGTGTGTGCAGAAGAAGGGTCATTCAGAAACTCATCTCAAAGAAGTGGGAATGTAGTTTCAGACCCCTTATTTGAATGTTCTGGCTGCTCCCACCAACAGGGGTGAGTCTTAAAGGAGCAGATTACAACCAAATAGTATTTCGTTGGAAATAAACATCATGGCAGAATGGATTACCTACACTCTTGTTTTTAACTCCGTGACCTTATCATATAGCAATAAATTCACCAAAACTACCCTTTGGGGCCACCAGGTGCCAGGCACTCCTAAGAGAATTTAGCACGAATTATCTCAGCAGACTTTTAGAATAGCCTTAAGAGATAAGTACTGTAACTCTTCCCATTTTGAAAATGAGAAAACAGGGTTCAGAAATGGTAAGCCATTTGCCCGAAATCATCCAGGTAGTAAGTGGCACACCTGGACTGCAAGCCCAAATGTGTCATATTCCAGAAAGTATGTGCTCAAGAGTGCATGTTATCCTGCCTGCCTGATATCTCCATTTCTGTTTTCGGAGAAATAGGCCTTCTGATCTTTCTCATTAATAGTTTGCTTAGCAGTAGGGGCACCTGTGTGGCTCAGTGGGTCAAGGGTCTGACTTCAGCTCAGGTCATGATCTCACGGTCCTGGAATTGGGCTCTGTGCTCCGCAGGAGTCTGCTTAATCCCTTTGCCCCCCGCCCCTGCCCATGCTCCTGCGTACATGCGTCTGCATGCATGCAGCCTGCCTTCATGCCCTCCCCAACGTGTGCACGCATGTGCACATGTGCACATGCACACGTGCGTGCGCTCTTTTCTCTCTCAAATAAATAAAATCTCAAAAAAATTAGTTTGCTTAGCATGTAGATGAAGGTGCCACTTCATCCATTTAGCAGTGTAGAAGAAATACATGGAGAATAAGAATGAAAAAGACTCAAGGAAACAGGATATAGCTGAGCTATGGGTAGAAGTTCCCTCCATTTCATAGGATTCACCTGAAAATGATGAGCAAATAGCAAGTTCAGTGAACTGCATGCCATCAGGAAGCTGTGCTATAATAAACCAAAGATCCTTTTTTTTTCCCTTCAAGAAATGTATTTTTGCTGATGTGGTCTTTTGGAATGTCTGTCTTTTTTAGGAGGCTCCCAGTGATATGGTAGATTAGCACTTGAAATTCTCTGCACAGCTCATGGTCTGATGCAGGATGTTCTTGGCAAACTCTGAAGAAGCTTTGAACTCCTCCTCACAAAGTTCAAGTGGCTTTCCTTCCTATGCTTTTGTGAACTTCTCAAGACTCTAAAAAGTAAAAATGGTTTATAGCAACACCAAGTTGCAGTGATTATTCCATAAGCAGTACCATTTCAGAAGGCTTATCAGTTAAGTCTTTCAAAATGAGGAATGAGGCAGGGGCGCCTGGGTGGCTCAGTAGGTTAAAGCCTCTGCTTTCGGCTCAGGTCATGACCCCAGGGTCCTGGGATCGAGCCCCGCATCGGGCTCTCTGCTCAGCAGGGAGCCTGCTTCCTCCTCTCTCTCTCAGCCTGCCTCTCTGCCTGTCAAATAAATAAATAAAATCTTAAAAAAAAATGAGGAATGAGGCAAATTCGACTGCAGTTTGAGGTAACATAATCAATAAAACAAAAAGATCCCATATAGCCAAAGCAATCTTGAGAATGAAGAACAAATTCTTCACAATTCTAGATTTCAAGATACACTACAAAACTATAGAAACCAAGGCAGTACTGGCCCCAAAAAAGACACATAGATTAATGAAGCAGTAAAGAGAGCTCAGAAAGAAACCCATGCTTTATATGGTCAATTAATTTATGACAAAAGAGGCAAGAACACATAATGTGGAAAAGACACTCTCTTCAATAAATGGTGCTGGAGAAATGGACAGCTACATGCAAAAGAATGAAACTGGACCACCTCCTAACACCATATACAAAAATAAACTCAAAATGGATTGAAGACTTAAATGTGAGACCCCAAATCATAAAAATCTTAGAAGAGAATATAGACAGTAATTTCCTTGACATCAGTTGTAGCCACATTTTCCTAGATATGTCTCTTCAGGCAAGGGAAACAGAAGCAAAAACAAACTATTGGGACTTCATCAAAATAAAAAGTTTTTGCACAGTGAAGGCAACCATCAACAAAACAAAAAGGCAGCCTACTGAATGGGAAGAGATGTTTGCAAATGACATATCCAATAAGGGGTTAATATCCAAAATACATAAAGAACTTACACAACTCAACCTACACACACAAAAACAATCCAATTATAAAATGGGCAGAGGACCTGAATAGACATTTTTCCAGAGGATGCATATACATGGCCAACAGACAGAAAAGATGCTCAAAATCACTAATTATTAGGGAAATGCAGATCAAAGCCACCATGAAATATCACTTTACATTTGTCAGAATGGCTAGAATAAAAAAAAAGAAAAAGCAAGAAATAACAAGCATTGGTGAGGATTTAGAGGAAAAGGAATCCTTGTGTACTGTTGGTGGGAATATGAGTTGGTACAGCCACTGTGGAAAAAATATAGGGTTTCCTTCAAAAAATTAAAAATAGAAGTATCAAATGATCCAATAGCTCCACTACTGGGTATTTACCCAAAGAAAACAAAAACACTAACTTGAAAAGATAAAAGCACACTTATATGTATTGCAGCATTATTTACAATAGTCAAGTTATGGAAGCAACCCAAGTGTTCCTTTGACAGTTAAATGGGTAAAGAAGATGTGGAATACACAATGGAATACACAATGGAATATTACTCAGCCATAAAAAAGAATGAGATCTTGCCACTTGTGACAACATAGATCTAGAGGGTATTTTGCTATGTAAAATAAGTCAGACTGAGAAGGACAAATACTGTATTATTTCACTCATATGTGGAGTCTAAAAAACAAAGCACATGAATATGTAAACAAAAAGCAGAATCAGACCTATAAATACAGAGAACAAACTGAGGGTTTTCAGAGGGAAGAGGGTGAGTGAAATGGGTGAGACGAAGTGGGAGATATAGGCTTCCAGTTATGGAATGAATAAGTCATGGGAATAAAAGGTACAACATAGGAATATAGTCAATGGTATTATAATAGTGTTGTGTGGTGACAGATGGTAGCCAGTGTGTGACATATAGCAGATAGTGTGACATATAGAGATGTTGAATCACTATGCTGTAGACCTGAAACTAATGTAATATTGTATGGCAACTATACTCAAATAAAAAAAAATAAATTTTATAAAGAAACGGTAGCTGGAGCAAACAGCAGAGATCAAGATGGCTGCTCCAAATGGAACCAGCAGCCTGGGTCAGCCATTTTCATAAGCACCACTGAGGTGCAGTGGGGATAGCAAAGCTGCTAACCCTAGTCATTCCTCTTTTTCAGGAAGGGAGAAGCAGGTGCTTACTCCTTAAACATGTTCTTGATGGAGTCTTGTGCTCTTTCATGGCTTTTCCCCAGTCGCTGCCACTGAATTTCTCAATGCTCACACTCCACACAGCATCCTTCGCCAGGCAGTATGGAATGGTTCCAAAGCCTCCAGGGTTTGATGGGGGAGTGTAAATCTCTGAATGCCACATCTCTTATGGAAAGTGTGCTGTGCTTTGTGCTGCTGAATTTGTATGTGGTTGTGCCCTCAGCTTCCTTCAGGAGCTTGAATCGAGAAGCCAGTACCACGATGGGTGTATTCCGCTTCCTGCAGATGCTGCGGTTGCGAAGATGTGCAAGTCTTCTGAGGCCTAAAGTTCAAAGTGAACTGCTCCATAGTGGCAGCTTCCTATGTGGTTCACCAGGGCCTGGTACTCCAAGGTGGCACCCTCAATGATGAGCCTCTGCAGCTTCTGGAACACCTCTCAGACTCCCACCAATCACTCAGGTACAGCTTGGCCACCAAGGACATCAGAGTTTCTGGAGATGGCAGAGGTGGTGGCCATGGGAGTAGCATGAGATCTGACAGTGGTGGCTTACCTGCCCTTGGCTGAGGGCTGCCTTGCTGTGGCCTGGCTCTCACCCCTGGCCTGGCCTGAGAAACATGGAGTGGGGCCTTGGTGGCTGGGCAGGAGTGAGGCCACCGCACGTCCCTGGGCTGCTTCTGTCCATGTGGCTCAGTGGCCACACTGTTTCTCGCACACCACATTGTTCTGTACAATTTTTTTTATAGTACCATGATGTATTTTCTCTCCCTTACAATTTTCTTGATAACACTTTCTTTTTTTTAGATTTTATTTATTTATTTGACAGAGAGATCACAAGCAGGCAGAGAGGCAGGCAGAGAGAGAGGGGGAAGCAGGCTCCCCCGTGAGCAGAGAGCCCGATGTGGGGCTCGATCCCAGGACCCTGAGATCACGACCCGAGACAAAGGTAGAGGCTTAACCCACTGAGCCACCCAGGCGCCCCAACATTTTCTTTTCTCTAACTTACTTTATTATAATAATATGTGTCTGATACATTTAACATCTAAAATATGTGTTAACCAACCACTGATGTTATTGGATGGTGTCTAGTCAATAGTAGGCTATCAGTAGTTAAGTTTTGAAGAGCCAAGAGTTACATGCAGATTTTCATCTGGGGTGGGAAATCAGCAGCCCTCACTTTAACCCTGTTGTTCAAGGCTCAAACGTATTAATAAAAATAATAGCAGCTATATTTATATATATATCTATATATATAGATATCTATATTTATATAGAACAAATATTTTACTTGTGAAAACTAATCAAGGGAAACCTCATTTGGAATGTGGTTGGGGAGCCAGCAGGGGGAGGCCTCATACCCTACCACTGGTGGTCAATAGCAAACTAAATAGAAAGAGACATACCTTGCAAATTAATACTATTTTAGCTACTACCTTACTACCCCAGCAGGAGAAAAAAGTTTTCCTCTTCCCTGGCAACAGCCCAGCCGATGAGAGACTGTCACAACACAGCCAATGAAAAGCTACTATACTTCCAATTTCCAGTTTACTCCAATGGATTATTTGTTTTATAACAGTCCTTGCCAACTCCTCCCTTTCCTTCATAAGGGAGGGATCCTTTACTTTGTCCTCTGGGCTTGTCTATGATTTTGCCATAGCTTACTTGTCCAAATCACAATATTCTATTCCCTAATAAACTTTTCGCTGGTAAACTAACTGGCAGTTTTATTTTTAAAGGTTAACATACTTAATCCTTACCACTATTAATATCTCTATTTTACAGATGAAGAAAGTGAGAGACAGAGAGGTTAAGACTATTAACCAGAGTCATATGGCTAATAACTGGTAGAGCTGTGGAGCTGGGAATATGAGCTCAGGCAGTCTGGTTCTAAAGTTCATGCTCTTATTTAAAAGAAAAATTGGGGGGCAGGGGTAAGGATACCTGCATGGTTCAGTTGGTTAAGCATTCAACTCTTGATCTCAGCTCAGGTCTTGATCTCAGGGTCATGAGTTCAAGCCCCATGTTGGGCTCCACCCTGAGCATGGAGCCTACTTAATTTTTTTTTTAAATTGAAGTATAATTGACATATTATATTGGTTTCAGGTGTACCACATTACCATTTGATATATGCATACATTGTAAAATGATTACCACAATAAGTCTAGTTATCAACTATCACCATACAAAGTTAACTTCTAAGATTTCCAGAGTACGTGCTCTTAAATACACATCTAGGAGTCAGAAGAAATCCATGATAAAGAAAAGCAAGAAGAGCACATGATAAAATAGCAGTCTAAAGTCTAGAAAAGATTCAGACTGAAAAAATGTAGTTCAGATGTAGCTTAGCGCAAAGAAAGAGAGCAAGATTACAGAATCCTCAGGGAGCAAAAGAAACCTTATACAAAGAACAGACTGGGATCAGGGCACTGACTGAAGGAACTCCATATGTATTGTTGCTTAAAATGAACAAGACTGAACTTTGTATATATTCTATTGATTTGTAATTGTCCAAATGTTCTAGAGCCATAGTTTATTATTTGGCACTACCTATGGAAGTATAGAATTTTGTCATTGGTTATAGCTACCATTTTTTGGTAATGAAAAAAAAATGTTGTTAAATGAGGGGGATACCTTTATAGTCTTAGCCATTCCAACTATTAATAGATCAGCTTGCCCCCTGGAGAAATCATTAAATCCCTCTAATACTTAATTTCTTTCTTTATAAAATGAAGGGTTATCAGAGACTTATGATTTATATAACTTTCAGCTTAAAAACCTTGCCTGGAGCACTTGGGTGACTCCGTCTGTTGGGTGTCTGAATCGTGGCTTCCACTAAGGTCATGATCTTGTGGGTCAAGAGATGGAGCCCTGCATCGGCCTCCCGGCTCAGTGGAGAGTCTGCCTAAAGATTCCTCTCCCTCTGACCCTCCCCTCGCTGGGCACACGCTTGCACTCTCTCTCCCTACAGTAAGTAAATACATCTTAAAAAAATCCTTACCTACTATTAATATGCTAAGCACATTATAGCAAGTAAATCAATATGCATATTGAAAAACCCATAATGTGGGGTGCCTGGGTGGCTCAGTGGGTTAAGCCGCTGCCTTTGGCTCAGGTCATGATCTCAGGGTCCTGGGATCGAGTCCTGCATCGGGATCTCTGCTCAGCAGGGAGCTTGCTTCCCTCTCTCTCTCTCTCTCTGCCTCTCTGTCTACTGTGATCTCTCTCTCAAATAAATAAATAAAAATCTTTAAAATAAAAAAAAATAAAAAAAAATAAAAACCCATAATGTAACTTAGAGAAAAATATAAATGCAAATGACAAAAAGAGGAAAGAAAGGGAAGGGCACACACTTATCAGTACTATTCATTTGGCAATTATCATGCATCATTTTGTGACATTACCTCTACCATTACTTGAATCATGTATTAAGTAATTTTATTATGCTCATTTGATTAATTGAACAAATAATTATCTAGCACCTACTAGTGCCAGAAACTGTTCTAAGCTCCGGGTAAAAATCGAGTCTGGTTTTGCCGAAGAAATTAAGATTACTTTTAGGATAAAGACTGTCATAGGTATTTCATATTTGCATTCAAGGATGCTTAGCCCTGGGTATATACTCATTTAATTTTTTTGATGCAGTTTTAGCTTTCTGCATAGACAAAACCTAATCTTTGTACTAGAGACTAATTTTTACTAAAAATAAGCAGGTCAGTATGTTTTTTTATTTGAAAACACAGCAACAGGGGTGCCTGGGTGGCTCATTCATTAAGTGTCTGTCTTCAGCTCAGGTCATGGTCCCAGGGTCCTGGGACAGAGCCCCCTGTTGGGCTCCCTGCTTGGTGGGAAGCCTGCTTCTCTCTCTCCCACTCCCCTTGTTTCTGTTCCTTCTCTTGCTATCTCCCTCTTTCTCTGTCAAATAAATAAATAGTTTTTAAAAAATAAAAAAACACTGTAAATGATATGGTGAAATTCTAGAAACGCCCCACTCTGGCACTCTGCTCTTATGACCATAATAAGATTATCAGATTGTCAAAAATGTCCTGACCACCAAATATATATAGGGTGATGTAGGAATTATAAAGAAGAATAAAGAGCACCTGGATGGCTCAGTCATTTAAGTGTCTGCCTTGGGCTCAGGTCATGATCCCTGGGTGCTGGGATTGAGCCCTGAATCTCCCTGCTCAGCAGGGAGTCTGCTTCTCCCTCTCCCTACTACTCATGCTCACTCTCCCTCTCTCTCTTAAATAAATAAATAAAACCTTTAAAAAATAAGAATAAAATATCTTCATTCTTGGGGCACCTGTGTGGCTCAGTCAGTTAAGCATCAGCTCAGGTCATGATCCCAGGGTTCTGGGATCCAGCCCTGCATTTCCCTGTTCAGCAGGGAGCCAGCTTCTCCCTCTCCCTCTGCCGAACCCCCTGCTTGTGCTCTTTCTCTCTTTCTGTCAAATAAATAAATAAAACCTTTAAAAAGTATCTTTGTCCCTGATTCACTTATTACAAAATTAAACAGAAGTTATGGAAGATCTAATTAAAAGTGGCTAAACAATAAAGAAACACATTTATTTCATCTTACGTAACAGGAAATCTGGAAGGTAGGGCAGTTTCAGGAGTGGTTGCTTGACTCAATAATGTTATTAGGACTCAGGTTCATTGTATTTTTCCAATCTGTTTCCTTAGTAAGTTGGTTACTTCCCACGTAGTCACAAGATGCATGCAGCAGCCTCACACGTCTCCTAGTCACCAAAAATACCTACAGACTGGAAGAGAGCAAAACAGTGCTCTATTCTCTATGTCCTTTTATAGCTATAAACATAAAATAAATAACTTCTCCATATCTCATTATCCAGAACTGCCTCACTAACCTCTGCTTAGCTCTGGCAAGGGGAATGACATTAACATGACTGGTTTATACCACTAAATTTTAAACCTTTAAAACCAGAACCCACAGTAAGAAAATAATTTATACATTACATAACACACACATGCACACACACATGCACAAACATGCACATGCCTGCACACACTTCACAAAATAACTCTTATCCATAATTCACATAACATGTCTTGATGTTATTTATGATATTCTATTTCTTTAATTTAAAAATGTTGATGGTAACCCTTCCAAAAAAATTGAAGAAGAGGGAACAGCTACAAACTTATTTGTTGAGGCCAGCATTAGCCTGATGCCAAAGCTAGACAAACATACTAAAAGAAAACTATAGATCAATATCCCTGATGAATATCAATGCAAAAATCCTCGTTAAACAAATTCAAAAGCACATTAAAAGGATCATAGCTCATGACCAGGTGGGATTTATTCCTGTGATACAAGGATGGTTCAACATATGAAAATTAATCAATGTAATTCACTATATTAACAGAACAAAAGATAAAAATCACATGTTAATCTCAAATGATGCAGAAAAAGCACTTGACAAAAGTCAGCACACTTTCATGACAAAAGCTCAACAAACCAGGTATGGAAGGAAACTACCTTATCAAAATAAAGGCCATAAAAAAAGCTTACAGTTAAGATTCTACTCAATGGTAAACAACTGAAAGCTTTTCCTTTTTTAAAAAATTTTTTAAAATTTATTTATTTGTCAGAGAGAGAGGGAGAGAGCGAGCACAGGCAGATAGAGTGGCAGGCAGAGGCAGAGGGAGAAGCGGGCTCCCTGCAGAGCAAAGAGCCCAATGTGGGACTCGATCCCAGGACACTGGGATCATGACCTGAGCCGAAGGCAGCCACTTAACCAACTGAGCCACCCAGGCGTCCCACTTTTCCTTTTTTAAAAAAGATTTTATTTATTTATTTGACAGAGAGAGAGAGAGATCACAAATAGGCAGAGAGGCAGGCAGAGAGAGGGGGAAGCATTCTCTCCGCTGAGCAGAGAGCCTGATGTGGGGCTCGATCCCAGGACCCTGAGATCATGACCTGAGTTGAAGGCAGAGGCTTAACCCACTGAGCCACTCAGGTGCCCCAGCTTTTCCTTTTTTAAGATAAAGAACAAGGGAAGGATGACCACCTTTGCCACTTCTATTCAAGTATTGAAAATTGTAACTAGAGCAACTAGGCAAGAAAAAGATAAAAGCCATCCAAATTGGAAAGGAGAGAAGTTAAAATTATTTCTGTTCACAGATTATATGATCTTATATGTAGAAAAATTGAAATTTTACAAGGACACCAAGGTTACACAATGGGAAAATAGTCTCTTCAATAAGTGGTCCTGGGAAAAGTAGATATCCACATGCAAATGAATGAAGTTGGATCTTTACCTTATGCCATATACAAAAATTAATTCAAAATAGATTAAAGACCTAAATCTAAGATCTGAAACTATAAATCTCCCATAAGAAAACATGGTGGAAAAGCTTCATGGCATTGAATTTGGCAATAATTTCTTGGATATGACACCAAAAACATGGGCAGCAAAAGCAAAAATATTCAAATGGGACTACATCAAACTTACAGACTTCTGTGCAACTAAGGAAAAAATGAACAGAGTGAAAAGGCAATATATGAAAGGGAGAAAATACTTGCAAATTGTGTATATGAAAATGGGTTATTATCTAGAATATACAAAGAACTCCTACAGCTGCCTGTGTGGCTCAGTCAGTTAAGTATCTGTTTTTAGCTCAGGTCATGATCCCAGGGTCCTGGGATAGAGTTCCACATCAGGCTCCTTGCTCAGCAGGGAGCCTGCTTCTCTCTCTGCCTGCTGCTCCCCTGCTTGTGTGTGTGTGCTCTCTCTCTCTGACAAATAAATGAATAAAATCTTAAAAAAAAGAACTAGAACTCCACAACAAAAACAAACGAAATGACTTTGAAAATGGGCAAAAAACTTGAATAGACATTGCTTCAAAGAAGATATATACAGAGCCAACAAATATATTGAAAAGATGCACAACTTCAGTAATCGTCAGTGAAATACAAATCAAAAACATAATGAGCTATCTATCCCTTCCTACCCATTAGGATAGCCACTATAAAAAATAAATAAATTAAAAAAAAAAAACAAAAAATAACAAGGTTCGTAATAATGTAGAGAAATTAGGACACCTACACACTGTTGATGAGAATGTAAAATGGTGTAGCCACTGTGGAAAACAGTATGAAGTTCCCTCAAAAAGACTGAAAACAGAATTCCATATCATCAGCAATATCATTTCCGGATATACACCCCAAAGAAGTGAAAATTGGATTTCAAAGAGGTATTTTTGCACCCATGACTATTGTATTACTCATGATAGCCAAGAAATAGAAGCCTAAATGAGCATCAGAGGATGAATGGAAAAAGATAATGTGGTATATACATTCAATGAAATATTATTCAGCCTTAAAAAAAGAAGACAATCCTGTTATATACTACAACATGGATGAAACTTGAGGACATTATGGTAAATGAAAGAAAACAGTTACAAAAAGACAAATATGGGGCACTGGGGCGTTTCAGTTGGTTAGACATCTGACTCTTGATTTCGGCTCAGGTCATGATCTTGGGGTTGAGAGATCAAGTCCTGCATCCGATTCTGCACTCAGCACAGTCTCCTTGAGATTCCCTCTCTCTCTACCCCTCCCTCAACTCTCTCTCTCAAATAAATAAATAAAATATTTTAAAAAGACAAATACTGCATGATTCCACTGATATAAAGTATCTAGTCAAATTCATGGAAACAGAAGGTACAATGGTGGTTGCCAAGGGGTGGAGGAAGGGGGAAAATGGAGAGTTATTGTTTAATAGTTATTGTTTAATAGATTTTCAGTTTCATAAGATGAAAAAGTTCTAGAGATCTGTTTCATATTAGGTAAATAGCACAAATGTGCTATCTACCTAAAAATGGTTAAAATGGTTAATTTTGTATTATGTGCTTTGTTAACAAAATAAGAAACACGTTGACTGTGACCTACTAAATTGGTTTCATGACTCGCTAATGGGTTCCAGCCTGGTTTTGAAAAATCCTAGCTTGGATTAATTAAGATTGACCATCTGTGATGTGACCTACCTTGAGGAAGCCTGTCTTATACATGATTAAAATCAGGGTTATATTAGCAAACAAAAGGTAGAGGGAAATGGAATATTGTTTGGCAATAAAAAAGAATGAAACACTAATACATACTATACCTTGGGTGGACCTTAAAAACATGAAAGCAGTCACAGAAGACCGGATATTGTATATTCTGTATGAAATGTCCAGAACTGGCAAATCTGTAGAGACAAAACGTAGAGTAGTGGTTGCCTAGTGTTGGGGTGGAGGGTTGGGGGAAACGGGGAATGACTGCTAATGGGTACAGGTTTTCTTTTTGGGAAAACAAATGTGTTCTGAAGTTAGATTCTAGTGTGGTTGTACAACCCTCTAAATATACCCAAAACATTGAATTATACACTTATTTTATGGCGACAATGTATGGTATGTGAATTCTAGTCCAATTGAGCTGTTAAAACCAGGAGCAAATTGGCAAACAGAGAGTTTATATCTAATGAAATAAGAACAATAATTCAACATAGGGAAAATGTGTAAAAACAAATGCAAACAGCTTTAAAATACTAATCATAGGGGCGCCTGGGTGGCTCAGTAGGTTAAGCCTCTGCCTTCGGCTCAGGTCATGATCCCAGGGTCCTGGGATCGAGCCCCGAATCGGGCTCTCTGCTCAGCAGGGAGCCTGCTTCCTCCCTCTCTCTCTGCCTGCTGCTCTGCCTACTTGTGATCTCTGTTTGTCAAATAAATAAATAAATAAATCTTAAAAAATACTAATCATATATGTGCCTACGTAACAATTTTGAAATGGGGAAATCAATGTCAGAATTATAGAGAAATAGGAAGAACTCTTTACCCATGGTATTGTAAATTCATTATATAATGGCAATATGTAACAAGAAGTATCATACTCATTTTTGAACTAATAAAAAGAAAAGTCAGAAAGAAAAGCTGATGAGTTAGCAAACAACAGTGTCTGCACAGGAGATACTTTATTAGGAAACTTCCTTAGTTCTACATTTTTAGTTTAGCCTCAGAAAGTAGCCCTTCCTAGATCAAGTATTTTTCTACCTGATTCAGAAAAATCTGGATTCCCTTCCTATGAATGCTATTTCTCCTACTAAGCCATGTTTGAATGCAATTGTTTTAGTTAGCCCTCTGGTAATTTTGTCATCTTTCTTTGTCTTCCACATTAAATAATGAATTTTTTTAGTCTAAGGACTATAACTTCCAGGAGTGGCATTGTATTAAGAAATTAACCTGGGAAGAAGGACACACCAGCAAAATTTGACCACTGTTACTTATGGATTGGAATACTTTTTATTGTCTTGAACTGAAACTCAGTTACTTATCTGTATGATGGGAATCATAATGTATTTCAAGGTGGTGTTGCAAGAACTAAATGGGATGAAGTTATATGAAGTTTCTATCATGGAGCCTGGTATATGGTAGATTTTCAATTAACATTAGTTTCATTCACCTCTCTTTAGCCCTTTGCTCAGCTGTCCCAATTCAGGTGAAATGATCTTTTTCCCTAATTCTCCTCATTACACGAGCCCAAAGACACTGCTAATTCTAAAACTTAGAGGGATCTTACCAAGCTTCTGGTTTTTACTTCTCATATGGTCCTTACTATTTCCATCATTTTATTCACTTTTATCCTGGCCAAGGATATGTATGCCAAGATCTATACTGATTGTGTCATTTCCTCTCTCTGAGTAGGTAGTGGATATCATGACAATGTTACACTAACCAACAATGAAATTTACATAAAACATTCACAAAAGATTTCTTGGCTACTATGAAAAGTGGGGGACATGTGCTACATCTACATGGAAATTGAGGTATTGATCAGAAGGTAGTGCTAAAATTGAGAAAACAGTTGTTATGGCTTTAAACTTAGTAATTAAGATAGAGTTACCCATCACGTGCCCTTAACATCTAGCCCAGTCATAAATCTGTTATGTAAGCAGAGATTCAGGAATCTACAAGAGAGTTCAAGGAAGCTTCTGAGTATCCTCTGTATAGATTAAATTACCTGATATATCTTAATAATATTGAGATTAAATGCATAATTTTGAAAAGTATGTGCTGAGGAAAGTGGGGAAAGGAACTAGTATAAAAAGACCAAAATGAGGGTGTTTTTGGTTTATTTAGACCTTGGAGCTGATACCACACAATCAGTTACATCAATGCCCTCCAGCCAAAGGCCACCAGCAACATACTTGTAATCGAATAAGTTGGGCTTATTTCTTGTAGCAGGGAGGGAGAATGCCCATCATGGGGATCCACGGGGCATCTCATTAAGAGAGTTCAGAAAGGGTTTAGTATATAGGTTTGGGTCCATGTTCGGTGATTTGGGGAAGTGTTGAAGGAAGTAGTCTTTTCTCTGGATATGCAGCCTTCTATACGGGATGCTGTCAAGAAGTGGGGGTAATCCCATGATTAGGTATTTTAATATATCTTACTTACAAGAAGGGAAGACTAGCCCAAGGGTGAGCTGTAATTGGCACAGAAGTGTCAGTCACTAATATCAGCTAGGATAGGGGAATGTTTAATCATTTGCATGGCTTGAAAAGTGTTCTTTTTTTAAAAAAGATTTTATTTATTTATTTGACAGACAGAGACCACAAGTAGGCAGAGAGGCAGGCAGAGAAAGAGAGAAGGAAGCAGGCTTCCCGCTGAGCAGAGAGCCCAATGTGGGGCTCGATCCCAGAACCCTGAAATCATGACCTGAGCCAAAGGCAGAGGCTTTAACCCACTGAGCCACCCAGGCACCCCCCCCCCGCACTTTTTTTTAAAGATTTCCCTCAATTTATTTGACAGAGAGAGAGTGAGAGCACACAAGCAGAGGAGCGGCAGAGGGAGAGGAAGAAGCAGGTTCCCTGCTGAGCGGGGAGCCTGACCTGGGATGAGATCCCAGGACTCTAGGATCATGAACAGAGCCAAAGGTAGATACCCAACTGACGCCACCCAGGTGCCCCTTGGAGAGTGTTCTCATTTTGTTTAGGTTCAAACATGATTACACAGCAGTCTTTTTTTGGGGGGCCTTGATACACTGTAGTCACAGAATGGCCTTTTTGATGTTTATGATCTGTAAGACTGTTTATGTTCAGCAGGAGAACACCAAGATCTAGTTGTCCCTGGTGGCCAGTGACCTGGATGTCAGGGCTTTCTTTCCTCTCTCTCAGTTAGAAACATTATCTGGCCCTACCCCATTTTCCCTGTTTTCTTGTTGACTTTTCACGGTAAAATCAGACATTTCTAGGATTATTGCTATAAAAGGGAAGGGAAGGGAAACTAACATTTACTGAGTACTTACATATTAGGCACTATTGTACATATAACGACACATCTCATTTAAAAATAATAATAACCCTTGGGCAGATCAGCATTTACATTTTACAGAGAAAGAAACCAGCTCAGAGAGGATAGGTAACTGGCTCAAAGTTAATGGAATCTGATTTTGAATCCAGATCTGTCTCCTAAGCTTTATTTGCTTTTTTGCTCTACCATTGTTTTGAAGGAATTTTAAGAATACAATCTATTCTTTATGTCTGCCTGTACTGTTTATTTAAGAAAAATACTGAGGTGACTGGCTGGTTCACTCGGTGAAGCATGTGTCTCTTGATCTCAGGGTTGTGAGTTTGAGCCCTGCGTTGGGTGTAGAGATTATTTAAAACTCTCTCCTACATTGTTGGTGGGAATGCAAGTTGGTACAGCCACTTTGGAAAACAGTGTGGATGTTCCTCAAAATGTTAAAAATAGAGCTACCCTATGACCCAGCAACTGCACTACTGGATATTTAACCCAAAGACACAGATGTAGTGAAAAGAAGGGCCATATGCACCCCAGTGTTCATAGCAGCAATGGCCACAATAGCCAAACTGTAGAAAGAGCCAAGATGCCCTTCCACAGACCGATGGACAAAGAAGATGTGGTCCATATATACAATGGAATATTACTCAACCATCAGAAAAGATGAATACCCAACTTTTGCATCAGCATGGATGAGACTGGAGGAGATTATGCTAAGTTAAGTAAGTCAAGCAGAGAAAGTCAATTATCATACGGTTTCACTTACTTGAGGAACATAAGGAATAACATGGAGGACATTAGGAGAAGAAACGGAAAAGTGAAGACGGGGCAGAAATCGGAGGGGGAGATGAACCATGAGAGACTGTGGACTCCGGGAAACCAACTGAGGATTTTAGAGGGGAGGAAGGGGGGAGATGTGTGAGCCTGGGGATGGGAATTAAGGAGGGCATGTATTACACGGAGCACTGGGTGTTATACAGAAACAATGAATCTTGGAACACTGCATCAAAAACTAATGACGTACTGTATGGTGACTAACATAACATAATAAAGAAAAAGAAAATAATTCTTTTAAAAATCTCTAAAAAAGAAAAATACTATATTCAGAATTGAAATATGAAGTAATAATTCCTTGAATTTATAGTTTTATTGACTATTTAGATTAGATTATATAGGTCAGATAGCAGAACCTATGGGAAGTGTATGACATTATAGTTCTTTTCCACCAGACAAGGCAAATACTTTGGGTGTGTGTGTGAGGGGAGGACAAAGCAAGAAAGAATTAAAGTGTTGGAAGCCACATATGTAGATTCTCCATCATAGGGGAACTTTAGGAACTGGCCATCTAGAGAAAAAGGGCTCCTAGAGGTGAGCTTCTAGGTTCCAGTTTAGCTCCTATAACCTCTGTCACATGCCCAGACATGCAGGCTCAACCTTTCCCCAGTCTCTAGGAACAATCTTGTTGTCACGGAGGGGAAAGTAAAGAATCCTCTACTCACATCTCGGTCAGTCACTCAGCATAAAACTCATCTTCCTACCATGTCCCTTTCTGATCTGATAGCCTAGTCTAATAAATGGGCTCTTACCTTTCCTTATGAATACGTTTCTACTTTATACTCCAGTTCCAGTAAAAAGTTCTCCTCAGGGGGAGTCCTCACAAATAGTTCTTTCTCCATGACAGTGGGTGAAGAAAGAAAGTTTCAACAGGCACATTCTTCTTTTCATATTGAGCTAAATTGCTTCAAGGATTTTCATCTAAGTGTGGCTGACCATTCCCCTTTATGGACTTCTATTAATATTCAAACCTTGGAAATTAGAATCAGATAGACTTAGTTTGAACCCCTGCTCTTCTACTAAATTACCTTGGGCAAAAACTCAACCTCAGCTTTCTCATCCTGAAAATGGAAATTAGAATGTTTGTCTCGCAGGATTGTTGAGAGAGTGAGCTGCTGTATGATAAGGTCAAGCAAAGTGCCTGAAATATGTTTCAGGAATGGGTGGTCTTTTTTTTTTTTCAATTCAGGTCAAGTTCACAAAGAATTAACCATTTGAAAGTGTACAATCCAGTAACATTTAGTACATTCACGATGTTATGCAACCATCTCTTCTTTCTAGTTCCAAAACATTTTCATGGTGGCCAAAGGAGATCCGGAGTGGTAACTCATTTATAGCTCAAAAATGCTTTGAACCCTGTGGGTGGTAAGGCGAATGCATCACAATGTGAACATTAAGATCACAATCTAAGGCTAAGTACAGCACTCTAGTCATTGTTCTCTGATCTCTGGTGTGATGCTATCAGGGAAAGCTCAGCAAAAGAGATATATAATTCCTAGTCTACTTGCTTTATAGTCACTTGCAGAAATTTTCATCTCACATAAAATCAACCTGCACGGTTTTTATAGCTTGGTTGCCCTTTCCACCCACCATCATACTGTGAAGGTTCTCTAAAGCACATTACTCAGCTAGGTTCTATGCCAACTTCTTGTCACGCAGTTTATCATTGACCCAGACTAGGTGTTTGCTAATTCACTTGGAATTAATTGTGCATTTTAATACTTTTCATTGAATCAGTTCTCATGTCTGTAGCTTTTGTAAGTACTGGTTGCATACTAATTAATAATTTCCCATCAGTTGTATATGAGGTATGGCTATAAATTTTCTTTTTAGTTTTCCTTCTTTCCAAAAACTGGCTCAGAAGCAATTTCAAAAAGAAGTAAAATGTTTGCAGGTGATATGGCATCCATAGAATAAATGTTCTTTTTTTCCCCCTTAGAAGAACACACAAATGTGTACATTCTTATTTGTTAAAATGGTCTTGTTAGGGGTGTCTGGGTGGCATAGTTGGTTAAGGGTCTGCCTTCGGCTCAGGTCATGATCCCAGGGTCCTGGGATGAGCCCCTCATTGGGCTCCATGCTCAGTGGGGAATCTGCTTCTCTCCTTGCCCTGTGCTTGCCTCTGGCTGCTTCTGCACTTTCTCTCTCTTAAAAAAAATAAAATGTTCTTGTTATACTGTTGTCACAATTAATACTCTCCATTTCCACATTGATCTTAGACTCCACATTTTCTATGAGAATTTTTAGCACCTTTTTGATTTTTAGAGTATGATAGGATGTAGACTTTTTTACTTCTGATTTTTTAAAAAACAATTTTTAATGAGACAGTCATGTATTGCAACAGGGAAAATATTATTCACAAATGGATACTGAGAAGAGCAGCTTAGTGCCATTCATAATCTGTGTCAGTTACTTGAATGAGGGAACATGAGACTGGATATCTGTTGAAAGCATGGCTTCTAGTCCTCAGCCTTAAACGAAATAGCTCTGTAGTTTGGGGCAAGTACAACCTGACCCAGGGACCACATTTTTCTTGATTTGTTACATCATCATGATAGGCCGGCTGGGAAACCAGGGCTCCAAAATGGCGGATCTTCCCTCCAACCCTCTCCAAGATGGCGGACTTTCCCGCCATCCTTACTGCGGCCTCCACGTCACCACCAGGAAACTGAAACTTTCCACCCAGGAACTTCCTAATTGGGAACTGCCCATCACTACTTCCCCTGCCCCATGCCTTCCGATCACCACATATCTTGTCATTGGACTCGAGCCCATGCCTCATTCTGGTCCCATACACTTTCCCCGCCCCATACCCTCTGATCACCACATACCTTATATGGGCACAAGGCTATGCCCTACCTCACCCTGATAAAAGGACCTCGCCAACTCCCTCCCAGCGCGACTTCCCCGACTCACTCCCCCTCTCTCTCTCTCTTTCTGTGAGTCGCGGAACCTCGCGCGAGGCTGCTTGCAATAAAGTTCATCTCTTGGATCCATTTGCCTCGTAGCCTTTCTTACTATCGCCGGCAGGACCAACTTAACACATCATATCTCTCCTATCTATGTCATCAGGATGCTGCAAAAACAAACTCAACATGTCCCAAGATTAACTGATAATAGCCACCATCTCTTCGCCCAACTCTCCTTCCCCAAAATCTTGTCCTTTATGCTACAAATTATCTCACAAGTCTTTCTTCTTTATTCCATTTTCATTAGCTCAAGTCAGATCCAATTTATCTCAGTTTTCTGAACAGTTGCAATAAACTAGCCAGCTTCCCCTCCTTCTTGCCCTCTTCCAAACCATCCTGTCCTTTACCAGAGTTATATACTGAAAACACAATTGGTGCCAGTCCCTGGCTTAACACTTGAAATGGCTCCCTCCTGCAAAATGATACAGTTTACTTATCACTTAGTTACTTACTTACTTAAGCTTCATTATACCTTACTAACAATGAGCCCCCATGTAAGATGATTTGTATCATTCAAATCATCAGTAACTGCACCATGGCTGGTGCTTCTGGTCCACCATGCAGATTGCCGGATCCATCTGATTTTAGCTCAGCATGGTAGAAGCTTGCTGTTTCACTGTCAATTTCCTGCACCAGGCATGAGTCATAGCATTTCTCTACTATTGCTTTCTTGGAAGCTGCGGAAGGCTTCTAAACCATACAGGTGAAACCTAAAAGTATGTGGAGTTAATGTCCCAGGGATGGAGGACAACACTCAAACAAAGGAGGGCAAAAGTCAATGGATAAATGCCCCAGTTTCTCTGTTCTGTGATGAGCCCATCTGAGGCCTGCTCTATTGAGGCTGCTCAGAGAGTTGCTAACAGGATTAAGCTCTAGGTGTCCACAGTGGTTGCACTCTGTTTCTTTGGAAGTGATTCTTGGGACCACTTCCCAGATAAACTACTCACACTGAGTCCTTGCTTCAAAGTCTGCTTTACGGGTAATCCAACTTAAGAGACCTTGTCTGTCTGCTTGGTTTTTTGATCACTAATATACACAAGGTGAAGTCTCTTAGCATGAGAGTGATTTCTCCTTAAGTTTCTATTACATTTCACACCTCTTTTATTAGATGCCTAAATGTTCATGACTATTCTATCTTTTTGGTGGATAAAACTACCATGATGTATCCCTCTTTGTTCCATTAAGTTTATTCACCTTGGATTCTATTTTATATGACATTAATATTGATATATCTGCTTTGTTTTCATAGCTTTTGTCTTGCATAACTTTTTTGATTTTTAATTTTTAATTTTTATTTTATTTCAGGAGAACAAAAAATAAGTATATAGATGGATTAAAATCTCCAGTCTCATGGTGAAAATAAAACGTATGTCAACATGTGCTATTAGTAAGGCTGTGGGGAAACAGTCACTATCAGACACTGTTCGTGGGACTATAAAGTAGTACAACAGTTTTGTAGAGATGTTTGGAAATATCTAACAAATCTACATGTGTATTTGTCTTTCAACAAAACAATCCTGTCCCCAGGAGTTTACTCTGAGAATAGGCCTACAACAATATAAATATATGCACACAAGGTTATTCATTATAGCATTGTGATTTCAAATTACTGGAAACAACCTAAATCTTCATGCAAGAGAGTGCTTGAATAAAGTAAGGTACATCACAAAATAGAACACTGCAGATACAAAAAAGAACGAGGAAGACCTTTATGAACTGACATGTTATAACTGACATTATATTCCAGAATATAATGTTAAGGGAAAAAAGCAAAGTGCAAAACAGTATGCTACCTTTCACATAAGAAATAAAGGGGGAGATAGGAAAATATACGTGTATCAGCTTATTTGTGCAGAAAAAAACAGGAAAAGAAATTAGAAACTAATGAGATTGGTTACCTACAATGGTTGGGCAGTAATAAAGTAGAAAGTAGGGGATATGGAAAGAGAGTAGAAGAAATATGAATGAGTTATATTTCTCTGAATGTACATTTTTGTCTAGTTCTGACTTTTGGAACCATGTTAATGTTTCACATACTTAAAAATAAATAAAATCAACAAGGATGGGCAAGACAAAAATGGAATAGAAATAGAAACAAATGAACCTAACTTTATTTCAAATGAATAACATGACCATATCAAAGTGTTTGTGTGTTTTTATGGGAGAAGGGGCATCCAAGACTTAACATAAGTAACTAAAATGACTATTTTGATGATACACTATATGAAGACTACAGGAAAAAAAATTGGCCTCCCAATGACGAATAATTTCCAGCCAGCAACTTCTAAGGTTCATTTCCTACCTGTGTCTGTCACCTCCTGCAGGATTCTGAAAAGACTTGCCCCTTAACACCCACACATCCCATAAGGTCATGCATCTTCTGGCTGTCTTTTCTAAATCTTGTGCCACTGGGACTTTCTTTTTATAAAATGCCTGTGCGGTGCTATTCATTCTCTCTCAGTTCTGGACTTTTTCCCATACAGCCATCCACCCCACGTTTTGCCTTGGAGCTTCCTTACCTTTTTGAATGAGACAGTTTCATTTTATTCATACTAAAAGGCTACCATCATAAGTTTCACCATTTGAACCTTACCTTGGGAGGGAGCTTTCCCATGACACAGTGAGGTTACTATGCTTGCTATAACTTAAGGATAAAGGTAGAATTGGAAACAAATATTGTACTCTTGTTGGTAGATTTGATTTTTACAGGAGAATGGGTTAGCAATTCTGTGACTACTTTATATGCATTCAGGGACTGAGAAAGTAAGTGAATATATTGTCAATAATGAGAAGCAATATGTGGAAACAATCCAAATGTCCATAAACTAATGGAATGGACAAAGGTGGTATAGATATTAAAATGGAATATTATTTAGCTATGAAAAGAATAAAGTCCTGTTGTTGTCTATGGCACTGATGAATCTTGAAAATACTATCTTAAGTGAAAGAAGCCATATATATGATCCCATTAATATGAAATGTCTTGAATAGACAAATCCATGGAGACTAAAAGTAGATTAGTAGTTGCTTAGAGTTGGGAAGGAGGTTTTGAAGAGAAATGGGGAGTGGCTACCAATGAGTATGGGGAAGACTTTTATTAGAGTACACAAAACCATTCTGGAATTAGATGGTTGCACAATCTTGTACATATGCTAAAAAAACATTGAGTTATACATATTAAAAGGTGAACTTCATAGTGTATGAATTATATTTCAAGAAAGTTGTTTAAAAAATTATGTCACTGGATGCCTAGGTGGCTCAGTCAGTGAAGCATCGAAATCTTTATTTTGGCTCACACCATGATCTCAGGGTTGTGAGATCATGGAGATCGTGGAACTGAGCCCCAAGTTGGGCTCTGCACTGGCTGTGGAACATGCTTAAGACTCTCTCTCTCTCTCCCCTTCTGCCTCTACCCCCTCTAAAAAATTATGCTACTTTTTGAAGCTTATACTTCCATTATAATAATTTATTTTTCATTTTTGGTTGAAAAAATCATGTGCACTAATAAACTAACAAAATAATAATGTAAAATGCATTTTCTTTTTTAAAAAATGTAGTTGGTTCATAGCTTTGCAACAACTGTTCTCATATGAAAAAGATGCCATTTTTGGTTGAAATGATTCTATTATCAGTGATAGTTGTTAATCAAGTAAGCCAGAAAAATGCCCAAGTTTACCATTCCTCCATTCTTTTTCTAGAGGACTTTTCTATCACACTGTACTGTGATAGTTGATAATCTTTCTCCTACTAGGCTGTGAGCTTCCTGTAGGAGACAAATCAAGTCTTATTATTTTTGTTTCCTTAGGGCCTAGCTTAATGCCTGGAGCATCACAGCAATTCATTAAACATCTGTTGAATGATCGAATGAATAAGGGATGAATTATAAGCTCTATCTCAAACAGTCAGTGAAAAATTTGCAAATTTATCAGCTCTCTTTTCTTCTTCAGGAACAGTGATCACTAATACTTCCTAATTCAAAAGTGCTCTGCCAGTCATCTAAAAGTCAGAGCCACATAACAGTAGGCAATTTTTGGAGAAAATAGTCAATTGGAATATACTCCAGTCTGCCTAAAATGCCTTGAAATTACAAATAGGAAATATTAGTCCTCTAAACATCAGAAAGTTGAAGCTTCCTTTCTTTCCTTATTTTTCAAAATGTACACCTCATCTAGTGTAAATTGTTACGCTGTTAACATTACTGAATGAACAATTTGGAAGCTGTGATCACAGCGTCTATGATAAGAAAAGCTGCATTCCATTGGGATTCTAATTTCAACCCATGGGGATTTCGTTTTGGACTAGGCTACCTGGTTTTCTTAAAACATGATCTCTATCTCTATAAGCCAGTATCCATGCCCTAAATGGGTTTACAGACCAGTCAACTGGGGATAATCTCTTCTTTCAGTATTTATTGAAACCTACTATGCTAGGCTCTGTTCTAGGACCTGGGGATACAGTGGCGAACAGGAACAGCCCCAAAGTCTCTGCCTTACAGAGCTTTTTTTTTTTTTAAAAGATTTTTTTTATTTATTTGACAGGCAGAAATCACAAGTAAGCAGAGAGAGAGAGAGAGGAGGAAGCAGGCTCCCCGCCAAGCAGAGAGTCCGATGCGGGGCTCGATCCCAGGACCCTGGGATCACGACCTGAGCCGAAGGCAGAGGCCTTAACCCACTGAGCCACCCAGGTACCCCCTTACAGAGCTTTAATACCCCGCTGCATCTCATGGTTTCCTTCCTCCACCTAGCCTGCATTAAACGTTTTCTTTCTGTGTCTCTAGGCAGCAGACTTCTAAGTAGTGTCCTGACTATTAATGCCTTCAATGATCAGGAACTGGTAAAAGCCCATGTGAAAAGACAGAGTTACCCTTTTAAAACAAGACCCCTTTTTCTCTTGATGGTACAAACATAGAATTGGATTATTTGTCGACTGAATAGTGAGGAATGAGCATTTGCTTAAGCAACCTTGTCTTTCTTCATTATCCTCTCCCTCCTAAGAAGTGTGGTTCATCTCTCACCACAGAGATGGTGAGCTCTACCATTGCACTACTCTGATGGACTGACAACCTTAACTCCGAATTTCTATAAAGGCTGGTGACACAGAACTTCCAGCACATGCTCTTCTGATTGTTCTTGTGGCTGCTCTCCTTAAACCAGGGAAGTGGATATAAATGAAGATGATTAAGGAATATCATCTCCACGATCTCTTCCAGTCTAATGTGCTAAATTAGAGATACAATAGAGGAATATGTGGGAAATGTATAGAAGGTGCTGCAAGTTGGTTAGCATGTCAGCTAACACACCACACCACACACACACACACACACACACCCCTACACCTATATTTTATGGTCAGAGTGGGACTGTGATGCTGTTGTCATTTACTACACAGAACTGAGTATTTTTCTTATTTCCAAGATTTTATGATGAAAATGTTCAAAGATACAGAAAAGGTAGAAATATTTGACAGTGAACCCCCATTTTCCCACCACCCACATTCTATAATTAACATTTTCTTTTACTTGCCTTATCACATGTTCGTCTACCTATCCATCCCTCCCTCTATCCATCCATCAATTTAGAACTGAGGGTTTAAACTACTTTTCACAGGCTTAGACAAGGGATCAGACACACAAATAGACCTCCCAATTGCTAGACCCTTGCCCTATCCTCTGCCTTGAATTTACTCTCTTTCATTTGTCAAATTGAATTTAGTTTTCAAATACTAATAGCTCTGTAAAGACTAATCTTTTCTATTAACCTTTTGTCTAATTAAAGGGGTTTAACCTGGGTGGAAGCTTCTAATGATTTATTTAAGCATCCTCGTACTTGCTCAGTATGTGTTCAGAAACTCAGATAAAACACGAATTTCATTCATCTTAATAAGATATGCTTACAATAATTCTATTAAATGTCATTTCTAATCCCCGGACTGTCTTGATTTAATCCAGGAAGTTTCTATTGCTGCCAGCATCTCTTTGTGCACTGTGCATATTAAATTAATTATAAGATTTAAAACATGATTATCTCTACTCATATTTGACTTGATCTTTGTCCTTTTCACCCTTTCAATTTTCTTTTGTACAGTCAGTTCTTTTCTTTTTTAAAAGAATTTATTTATTTGACAGACAGAGAGTGAGAGAAGGAGAGAGAGCACAAGTAGGGAGAGAAGCAGAGGGAGAAGGGGAAGAAGGCTCCCTGCTCAGCAGGGAGCCCGATACGGGACTGGATCCCAGGACCCTAAGATCATGACCTGAGCTGAAGGCATAGGCTTAACCTACTGAGCCACCCAGGCACCCCTGTACAGTCAATTTTTATCACCTCAGTGATATCACTGAGTGTGAAAAGTGTAACGGAGAGGATTAAACATGGAAAACTTGCAAAGATTATCAACTACACATCCTTAGGATTTTTAACACATTGAATGAACTTAAAATTTAAGTGGAGAAGTAGTCATGGAAATCATTTGGGGTTGGAGCATCTCTTGCTCCCTTAAGTAATTACTATGGTTTTTTTTGTGGGGGGGGAGGCAAATAGATGAGCAAATGAATTGACCCAAAAACTTTTCCTGGGAGAATTTAGACCTTTAGTTGTGGTATTTTGTTTTGTTCCCTGTTGTAATAAAACTATAATATTCCATAGCAAAGCTAACTGTTCAGTTGCATGAGAAAAATAATAAAAAGTCATTTCGTTCAAAGTGTCTCAGATTTACCAAAGTGCTCCTTGAGAGCAGGAACCCAATCTTGTTCACTATTGTCCACTCAGCATCTATCACCTGGAGGTAATATAGTAGGTACTCAGTAAATATTGTTTGATATTTTTAAATAAACAAAAATATGACCATATTTAAGTTTTTGCATGTGGACCATATTTAGTCACAGTGACTCTATAGCTCTAGATAAAGGGTCTGGAAACTATGGGGTGTGTGTTAAAAAATCTGGCCCACTCCCTGTTTCTGTAAATAAAGTTCTGTTGGAACATAGGCAGGCTCATTTGTCTACAGATTGTCTCTGGCTGCTTTCATGCTACAGCAGCAGAGTTGAGGAGTTGTGAATGAGACTGGCCCAGCAAGCCTAAAATATTTACTGTCAGCCCTTTACTGGGAGAGTTTTTCAAATTTGCTCTAGGAGATATGCTTAGGCAAAGCTAAAGGGGGACATTTGGGGGAAAACAAATAGAAACCACAGTGAGAATACCACTTTACAACTTCTAGGAGGGCTACAGTTTTTTAAATGAAAACAACAGGGCGCTTGGGTGGCTCAGTCCATTAATCGTCTGCCTTTGGCTCAGGTCATGATCCCGGAGTCCTGGAATCAAGTCCCGCATAGAGCTTCCTGCTCATCTGGGAGTCCACTTCTTCCTCTACCCCTCTCCCCTGCTCAGGCTCACTCTCTCTCTCTCAAATAAAGAAATAAAATGAAAATACCAAATGTTGGCCAGAAGGTGGAGGAATTGGAACCCTAGTATGTTGCTGGTGGGACTGTGAAATGGAAAAGTGCTATGAAAACCAGTTTGGTGATTCCTCAAAAAACTAAATGCAGAATTACCAATATAAGTGTCAAGGTATATACCCAAAGGGACTGAAAGCAGGGACCTCAGATATCTGTAGGCAGCATTATTTACAATAGCCAAGAGGTGGAAACAATGTGTGATATTGTGATTTATAAGAAGAAACCTATATTTGGTCTTCCTCATGGTTTTGAGAGGCACGGGCTCCTAAAATCTTTAGAATTTCCTAAGCAATGAGAATAACAAAGGTGTCTTTTGTTATGTTAATGTGTGACTTTTGGACCACCATCTAAGCTTAGAGGCTGATGGCCAAGACAACCAACTCCTGTGATTGCAGGCTTGGAAATTTGAGCCCCCCTTCCCCACCTCTGGGAGAGACAGGGGCTGGAGGTTGAATGAATTGCTATTGGCCAATGATTTAACCCCTCATGCCTCTGTACTGACAGGATTCAGAGAGCTTCCAGGTTGGTGAATACGTGGAGGTTCTGGTAGAGTGGCCCCCCAGTAGCTTCCACACCCCTTCCCACAGGCCTTGCTCTACACATCTCTCCCTTCTGGCTGTTCATCTTTTTCCTTTTTTTAAGATTTTATTTATTTATTTGACAGAGATCACAAGTAGGCCGAGAGGCAGGCAGAGAGAGGAGGAAGCAGGCTCCTCGACGAGCAGAGAGCCCGATGCAGGGCTCGATCCCAGGACCCTGAGATCATGACCTGAGCCGAAGGCAGGGGCTTTAACCCACTGAGCCATCCAGGCACCCCAAGGCTGTTCATCTTTATCATAACCTTTAAGAAACTGGCAGACATAAGTGTTTCCTGGGTTCTGTGAGCTGCAGTAGCAAATGAATTGAACCCAAGGCGGGAGTCCTGAGAACCTCTCCTCTGGAGCCAAAACGGACAGAAGTTGAGGGTAACCTGGAGACCTACTACTTGTAATCGGCATCTGCAGGAGGGGTGGGAGCAGTCTTGTGAGATGGGGCCCTTGAATTTGGGATCCAACACTATCTCCACGTAGATTGTGTCAGAATTGAGTTGAATTGTAGGATACCCAACTGGTATAGGAAACCCAGCTGGGGTGGGTGGAAAAACCCGCACACATTTGGTGACTTGAAGTGTCATAAGTATTCTGTGTGAGTAGCAAAGGAGACACACAGAAGAGAAACACAGGTGATGGAAGACTGAGCTTTTTCCTTTATGTAATCAAAGTGTGCATCCACGAATGAAGAAGGAAAATATGGAATATTAATCATCCATAAAAAAGAAAAAACATTCTGACACATGCTACAACATGGATAAATCTTGAAAATATTATGCCAAGTGAGAGAAGTCAGACACAAAAAGACAAATGTGTGATCCCACTTGTATGAAATACCTGGATTAGGCATATTGATAGAAATCAAAAGTAGATTAGAGATTATGGTGGCTGGGGCAAAGGGAGATTGGGGAGCTATTGCTTAATGGTTGTAGAATTTCTTCTGGGGGTAATTTAAAAAAGTGAGAGGCAAGCCAAGAAACAGACTCTTTTTTGTTCCTGCCCCCTCCTTTTTTTAAAGAAACAGACTTTTCATTTTCTATTTTTTAAGTTTTTGTTTGTTTATTTGATACAGAGAGAGGGAGAGAGAGAGAGAGAGAGAGAGCATGAGCACAAGCAGGGGGAGTGGCAGGCAGACAGAGAGGGAAAAGCATGCTCTCCACGGAGCAAGGAGCCTGATGCAGGGCTCAATCCCAGGATCCTGAGATCATGACCTGAGGTGAAGGCAGACACCTAATTGACTGAGCCACCCAGGTACCCCTCTTTTCTTTTCTTTTCTTTTTTTGTTTTAAGATTTCTTTATTTTAGGAGCACCTGGGTGGCTCAGTTGGTTGTGTCTGCCTTTGGCTCAGGTCATGATCCTGGGGTCCTGGGATCAAGCCCCATGTCCATCTGCTCCCTACTCAGCAAGAAGCCTGCTTCTCCCTCTCCCTCTGCCCTTCCCCCTCACTTGTGTGCTCTCTTTCTCTCCCAAAATAAATAAATAAAATCATTTAAGAAAATAAATAAAATATCTTTATTTTAGAGATGGGGGAGGGGCAGAGAGAAAGAGTCACAAGCAGACTCTCGGCAGAGCACAGAATCATGAGATCTTGACCTGAGCTAAAACCAAGAGTTGGATGCTTAATTGACTGTGCCACCCAGGCGCCCCAAGACTCTTAACTATAAAGAACAAATTCATGGGGCACCTGAGTGGCTCAGTGGGTTAAAGCCTCTGTCTTAGGCTCAGGTCATGATCTCAGGGTCCTGGGATCGAGCCCCACATCGGGCTCTCTGTTCAGCCGGAAGTCTGCTTCTCTTCCTCTCTCTCTCTGCCTACTTATGATCTGTCTGTCAAATAAATAAATAAAATCTTAAAAAAAAAGAACAAATTCATGATTACCAGAGGGAATGGGGTGGGGTGGGAGGGATGGGGAAATAGGTGATGGGGATTAAGGAGAGCTCTTTTTGTGATGAGCACAGAGTGATGTACAGAAGTGTTGAATCACTCTACTGCACACCTGACACTGATATTACACTGTATGTTAAATAAACGGAATAAAAATAAAAATAAAAAATAAAAAGTTTTGGAAACAGTGATGATTGCACAGCATGTGAATGTGATTAATACCACTGAATTGTGCAATTAGAATGGTTAAAATGGCAAATTGTGTTATACATTTTACCACAATTTTTAAAAACTTGATGTAATATACCAATAAATATTGAGTTGTACACACTACATGGATGAATTGTAATGGTATGTGAGTTATATCTCAATAAGGCTGTTTAAAAAAATGAGCTGGGGGGACGCCTGGGTGGCTCAGTCGGTTAAGCAGCTGCCTTCGGCTCAGGTCATGATCCCAGTGTCCTGGGATCGAGTCCCGCATCCGGCTCCTTGCTCGGCAGGAAGCCAGCTTCTCTAGCTGCCTCTGCCGGCCTCTCTGCCTGCTTGTGTGTACTCTATCTCTGGCAAATAAATAAAATCTTTAAAAAAAATGAGCTGGGGCACCTGGGTGGCTCAGTCCATTGAGTGTCTGCCTTTGGCTCAGGTTATGATCCCAGAGTCCAGGGATTGAGTGGCCACATCGGGCTCCCTGCTCAGTGGGGAGTCCACTTCTTCCTCTCTATCTGCCCCTCCCCACTCATGTGCTCACTCGCTCTCTCTCTTACTCAAATAAATAAATAAAATCTTAAAAAAAAAAAACAACTACAGTGTGGGAGAATAATGAATGCTTGGGCTCCTAAAAACTCAGGTAAGTCTGAGATCACTCAAATCACATGATTTATTCAATCAATTTGACATTTACAGTAAGATGTTAGGGGACAGAAATGGAGTATGTTAACACACTTAGCATAGGATGCCAGCGAGCTGAACCACATCTGGGTTATGCAATGTTTGTATGTCCTATTTCTCTCATCCCTCATCAGCCTCGTGCACTGATGGTGTGATTATAAAGACCAGCGGTGAGGTTTGAGCAAAGAGGCTCTGTGAATGAAAGAAGCCTGAAGCCAATTAGACACACATTCTCTCTTGGAGAGTTGTAGGGCCGAGTGTACCTGTCCACAGCTGAAACTTGCCATAGCCCCATGGGCAGTTAGGGACTTTTATTTTTTTGTTTCCTCGCCAAAGGATACACTGGCACAGAATAGATGTCCCTTGTGGGCGGCTGATTTAGGTCCTCATGAATACTGAGTGCCTCATATATTTAGTGTGCTGTGAATATTTGGTGTCTCAGGGGCCTGATGTATATTTACTGCATCATGAATATTAGGTGCCTTCTGTGCTTCATGAATATTTAGTGCCTACTTAGTTTTTCTATCCCTTCTGATTTATGTTTTGAACACATACATCCTACCTTACATCTAAAATGTCTTGTGGGCTACTAACCTCGTTGTCTCAGCTTAATATACATATGAATTTCATTTCTCCCATTTGTTTTCTTGTTAACTATGGCGGAATTAAATATTCTCAGTCAATACGACATATTCCTATTATAGTTAGTTTGCCGTATCCCCATTTTACAAATAAAGAAATTGCACAGAGTAGTTAATTAACTTGTGGGACTTGCCAAGGTCACAAGTGGAATTAGGATTCAGATTCTGGCAGATTCTGTTTCCTCCATTTGATGTGATTTTTTTTATTACGTTTTTAATTTTAATTCCAGTCTAGTTAATATTGTGCTATATTAGTTTCAGGTGTACAATTCAACAACTCCATGCATCACCCTGTGCTCATCACAATGAATGCACTCCTTAATCCCCTCCTGCAATTTCTATATCTCCCCCGACCCCACACCTCCCCTCTGGTAACCATCAGTTTGTTCTCTACAGTGAAGAGCGAGCTTCTCGGGGCGCCTGGGTGGCTCAGTCAGTTACACATCTGACTCTGTATCAGCTCCGGTCTTGATTGCAGGGCTGTGAGTTCAAGCACCACCCAGCACGGAGCCTGCATAGAAAAAAAGTCTGTTTCTTGGTTTGTCTCTTGTTCGCATGCTTTTTTTTTTTTTTCCTTCGCAGAGCTCATGCTTTTAACGGGCTATGCCTTATTACTAACTCTGAGGATCAGTGTGAGCTAAGGTACTATAAGAGCTTAAGGTGGGCATCATAAAAGAAGTCCTCAATGCAATAGAACCTCACAGGAGAGAGCTGTGTAGGAAGACTTTACGGAACAATCACCTGAGATGATCTAGGAAGACGGAAAGGATAACTACAAGCAGAAATCAGAGCACAACTGTTAGGTTACTTGTGAGTTAAAACACTTCAGCCTAACTTTAACAGTGTGACATTGTTTGCGTGTGTTAGTTGATGTTACTAACCCCAGATGCAAGTAGTGTTTTTTTAAAAATATTTTATCTATTTACTTTTTTAAAAGACTTCATTTATTTGACAGACAGAGATCACAAGTAGGCAGAGAGGCAGGCGGGGGGCGGGGGAAGCAGGCTCCCCGACGAGCAGAGAGCCTGATTCGGGAATCGATCCCAGGACCTTGGGATCATGACCTGAGCCGAAGGCAGAGGCTTTAACCCACTGAGCCACCCAGGCGCCCCAGCAAGTAGTGTTTTACTTGGGAGTTCACAGTCTGGAGAGCCAGATCTTTTTAATGAGGAGTTATCTACCCCTAAAGTTGCTCCTACAAGTGCTTCCTTTATTTAGAACAACGTTATCTATAGCAACACCAGGTGTTTTACTAATTAGCAATTGTGACTATTGGAAGCTGGTTTTTATTGGGGAAATGTGAGGCTTGTTAGTTATGGCATTTTCTTTAAGTTTCAATATTGTAACAAAAAGTACTTTCTGGGGCTCATCAGTGCAAACATTTCATGGCATTTTTCTTTAAATAAGTTTCAATATTGTGTGGCTTGTTAATTAGCCTAATGAATTTTAGATATGAGTTCTCATTGTTGAAATTAAAGATATTCAAAATACATGGATTGGCTAAAATATATTGAAGACACACTTCATTCTTGTATGAGTAGGGTAAAAAAAAAATCCGAACTGAAATTTCACTGGGGTCCAGTGTCCAGCCTTTGGTTTGGAGAATTTCTTGTTGCCAGAAACACACTATAAGGCTCACAGAATTCTGTCTCTGGAATGTAATCACATCTTGTATTTGTAGTATATTTTGTCAATTGAGAAAAAATTTCTGTGTATATGGATTCCAGAATCTCTCCTCCAGTTGCTTCTTAGGGTCCCAGGGGTTCAGAGTCTACAACTTGGAAGCCACTGTTGAATGTATGTGGAGAGAGGCAGTTTCACATCATTGGAGCTTCATTTTAGAAAGATTAATCTGACTTTGGGTGGTGTGAATTGAATGGGGGGTGGAGAATCCTCCAGTTGAAAAGTAGTAAGAGCATGTGAGAACAGAGCAGAGAGGCTGGGTTGGAGAGGCATGGTAGAGAAAACATATGCACGGCTCAACACCTAAATAAAGATTGGGAGCAAAGGGAGGAGAGATGGTATTTATAATAATCACATATTTAGGGCTTACTGTGTGCCAGGCATATTTTGCGGGAAGGAGAACAACCACATATATACGTATGTACTGGTCAGACATTCTGCTTTCTTTTTTTCTTTCTTTCCTTTTTATCCTTTCAGTTTTATTGAGATATAATTGATGTATAGTACTGTGTAAGTTTTGTTGGTTTGTTTTTAAGATTTTATTTTGGGGTGGGAGAGAGAGTATGAGCAAGGGGGAGGGGGTAGAGGGAGAGGGAGCAGCAGACCCCCACTGAGTAGGGAGCCTGACATGGGGCTCGATCCCAGGACCCTGAGATCATAACCTGATCTGAAGGTAGCCACTTACCGAATGAGCCACCCAGGTGCTCGAAGACTTATGAAAGTTTAAGGTATACTTCATGACTTGACATACATATGCTGTGAAATGATTACTACAGTATGTATAGTTAACATGTTTCCTCATATAGTTACAATAATTTTTTCCTTGTGATGAAAACTGTTAATATTTACTCTCTTAACCACTATCAAATGTACTGTACAACATTGTTAACTGTAGTTATCATGTTGTACATTATACCCCCAGTACTTTATCCCCAACATGTATTTTATAGCTGAGAGTTTGTACCTTTTAAATACCTCCATCAGATTCTCCCACCCGCACTCCTGGTAACCCAAAATCTGACATCTTCTTCCATGAGTTTTTTTTTTTTTTTTAAGATTTCACATAGGGGACGGCTGGGTGGCTCAGTTGGTTAAGCGGCTGCCTTCGGCTCAGGTCATGATCCCAGCGTCCTGGGATCGAGTCCCACATCGGGCTCCTTGCTCGGCAGGGAGCCTGCTTCTCCCTCTGCCTCTGCCTGCCACTCTGTCTGCCTGTGCTCACTAGTTCTCTCTCCCTCTCTCTCTGACAAATAAATAAATTAAAAAAATTTTTTGAAAAAAAAAAGATTTCACATATAAGTGACATCATGCAGGATTTGGCAGAATTTCTTTCTTTTGTGACTGAGTAATATTTCTGTGTGTGTGTATACATCACATTTTCTTTATTCAGTTCAAATATTCTAAATGTAGTATAACTAAAAACTCTGGAATTCAAAAGTGTCATGAATGGATAACTATTATTAATACTATTGACTCACAGAAAGCTTACCACATTTAAAAAAAAAGATTTTAATTTTAATTTTATTTATTGACAATTTTATTTATTGACAGAGAGACACAGTGAGAGAGAGAACACAATTAGGGAGAGTGGGAGAAGGAGAAGCAGGCTTCCTGCTGAGCCGAGAACCCAATCCGGGACTCAATCCAAGGACTCTATCTCAGGACCTCGGGATGATGACCTGAGCCAAAGGCAGACACTTAACAACTGAGCCACCCAGGCGTCCTGAAAGCTTACCTTAAAGGAACCATTCCAGTGCAAGCTAAGTGACAACACTCAGAGAATGATAGAATGTTGAAGGAAATTAAAATATGTCACCCTGAAATACGCCTCTTTGACATAAGAAATTTTTTGAGCTGAAGGCAGAGTTAAGAAGCAGTAAACACTGAAAAAGCTCCCCCTTTTCAGCTTAAAGGTGGGATATAAATTCTCCTTTTACTGGAGACAGATTCTAATCATCCCAGAGAGCAACAGAGAACTCCGTATAAAGGAAATTTGTTAAACTAACCCTTATCTTCCTAGTTACTTCTTCACCATTAACTACCCTAGTCCAAACCCCTTTGTCTTATCAACTCTTCACAAATTTCTTTGTCCAAAAGGTACAAAAGCGTCCTGTTCCAACCACTTCTGTGGGTCTTCATTCTCTTGTGAAGGCTCCCATGTACAGGTAAAAATTAATAAAACCTGAATGCTTTTCTGTTCATCTTTCCTTTTCTCCTGTTAATCTTTCCCTGTCAGTTTAATTTCCAGACTCAGCCAGAGACCCTAAGCGGGTGGAAGAAAACTTTTACCTCCCACCACAGAAGCAAGCCACTGAAGCTAAGAAATGAAGGACAACATAGCCTTTATGTTCTTAGAACCCCACTGACGCCCTTTGACTTGTCATAATGTGTCTTAATCATGTTGACTTTTTCTCTGGTTTATTCCCTTTCCCCATAACTAGGCTGTGAGTTCTTTGACAGCAAGAATCTTGTCTTACTCATTTATTTAAAAATTTTTTTTTTATTTTTAAAAAGTTTTATTTATTTTATTTATTCATATGAGAGAGAGAGCATGCGCAGGGTGAGTGGCAGAGAGAGAGGGAGAAGCAGGCCCCGCTGAGCAGGGAATCTTATGAAGGCCTTGACCCCAATTTTTGACATATAATTGTTCACAGTAGTCTCTTATGATTCTATGCATTTCTATAATATCAGTTTTTTAAAAAGATTTTATTTATTTTATTTGACAGAGAACACAAGTAAGCAGAGCGGCAGGCAGAGGGTGAGAGAGAAGCAGGCTCTCTGCTGAGCAGAGCCCAATGTGGGGCTCGATCCCAGGACCCTGAGATCATGACTTGAGCTGAAGGCAGACGCTTAACCGACTGAGCCACCCGGGCGCTGCTTGCCTTACTCATTTCTTACCTTACAGCACACATTGCATCTCATAATGCTCATTGGTGCTCAGATAATTTTTTGAACTGGAAAGAACTTGAATGAAAAGAAAATCTAAATTACTACATTAAGGCCTATTTCTCCTAGGCTAAACTCTGTTACTATTTGAAAGGGCTTAGTTACAATATATTAATTTGATAATGATGGCATGATGGCACTAAAATTAAGAATGTTCCCTACCCTGATTATTTTCTAACTGTAGTGATAAATTACTATGGCTAAATAGGAGTTTAATTCTTGCCAAATCAGCACTTTCTCCCTCATAGATAAGACATTTAAACAATTAGGTCAACCATAGTCACACAATTTCAGGAAGCAGGATTCATATAAACTAAAAGTTGGCAATTTTTTTGGGTAAAGTAAGTATTTTTGACTTTCCTGACTATAGGGTCTCTATTGCAACCAGTCAACTCTGGAACTGTAGTGAAGAAAGTGATCACAGGCAGAATGCAAAAGAATGAGTATGGCAGTGTTCCAATAAAACTTTATTTACAAAAAAAAATGGCTACAATCTGTATTTACCTCCCATTCCACCTGGGCTATAGATTTCTAAACGCTGACAGAGAATACAGAGTAAATGGTGCCTCCTGTACTTATACAGTGTGGTAGTTGTGTACATAATTTATATAGACTAAATCAACTCAGGAATTTTTTATTTTTCTCGAAAAGACCTTAGGGACTATCTACTTCCTACACATTTTACAGATGAGGCAGCAGACTGAGAGGTTAAGAGAGGCATGCTTAAAGTAATATAGCATGTCAGTGTCAAAACTCGATATGAAACCCAGGTATCCTGATTCCTGAGCCAATGCTCTTTCTATTATATCAGTTCATCAGGAACTAATATTAAATTATTTCTTATACAGTTGTAGCTTAAAATGTACTTTATTGTATTCTGATTCTTTGCAAATCTATAACCCATGTTAGAAGTAATTTGTAACTCATACCACAGAGCAATTACTATAAAATGGCAAAGTAAAAAAAAAATATTATATATGTGTATATATATGCGATATATATATCACATATATCTATTAGTATATTACATATATACTATATATATATGTTAAAAGGGCATATATATAGTATATATAGTATATATATAGTATATATATAATATACTAATAGATATATGTGATATATATATCGCATATATATATATTAGTGAGAGGAATCCCTTACCCCATTGTTAAGTATTACAATTTATTAGCAGTAATTAAGACAGCATAGTATTGGCAGAAGGATAGACATATAAATCAGTGGAACAGAATAAAAACCCAGAAAGAGATCCATGCAAGTATACCCAATTAATTTTTTACAAATGAGCAAAATCAATTCAATGGAGGAAGGATTGCTCTTTTAATAGATGGTGCTGAAGCAGTTGGAAATCCACAGGCAAAAAGAAAATGATTTTTCACCTACATTTTACACCATATCCAAAAATTTGGTCAAAATGGATTACAGATTTAAATGTAAAATGTAAAAACTGTAAGACTTGTAGAAAAAACATAATAGGAAACCTTTGGGGACCAGCACTAAGCAAGAGTTCTTAGACTTGAAACCAAAAGCATGGTCTATAAAGGTAAAAAATTTAAAAAGGATTAAAAAAAAGTCAAAAACTTTTGTTCTGCAAAGGACCCTGTTAAGAGGGATGAAAAAAACTACAGAATGGAAAAAATATTTGCAAACCACACGTTTGACAAAGAGGTGGTTATCTAGAATATATAAAGAACTTTCAAAACTCAACAGTTAAGGGGCACCTTGGTGGCTCAGTTGGTTAAATGTCTGTCTTCAGATCAGGTCGTGATCCCAGGATCCTGGGAGAGAGTGCCCCTCCCCCCCATAACTTTGGGCTCCCTACTCAGCGGGGATTCTGCTTCTCTCTCTCCCTCTGCATCTCCTGCCCCCACCCCTGCTTTTGCTCTCTCTTGCTCATGCTCTCTCTCTCAAATTAAAAAATAAATAAATAAATAAAATCTTAAAAAAAATTCAACAATTAAAACATAGGCAAAATATAGGAAGAGACATTTCACTGGAGAAGAGATATGCAGGTAGAAAATTAGCACACGAATAGATATTTCATATTAGCCATCAGAGAATACAAATTAGAACCACAGTGAAATATCACTACACACCTGGGGTGCCTGGGTGGCTCAGTCGGTTAAGCGTCTGCCTGCAGCTCAGGTCATGATCCCAGGGTCCTGAGATCAAGTCCCATATGGGAGCTCCCTGCTCAGCGGGGAGCCTGTTTCTCTGTCTCCTCCCTGCTCACGCTTTCTTTAGCTACCTCTCTTGCTATCTCCGTCTCTCTCTCAAATAAATAAAAATAAAATCTTACTAGAAAAAAGGAAATATCGCTACACAACTACCAGAATAGCCAAATGAAAAAAATATATAATGGGAGGATGCAGAGAAATTGGATCTCATATACATTGCCAGTGGAAAGGTAAAATGGTACAGCCATTCGGGAAACAGTATGGCTGTTTCTAACAAAACTAAACATGAAACTTACAACCTAGTAATTACACTCCTGGGCATCTATCCCAGAGAAATGAAGACATTTTCACACAAAAACCTTTGTATGAATGCTTGTAGCAGCTTTATTTATAACAGCCCAAAACTTGAAACAGCACAAATGTCCTTCCAAGGGTGAATAGTTAAACACACTGTGGTATATATATGCAAGCCATGGAATACTACTCAGCACTTCAGAAAAATGGATTATTGAATCACACAATTTGGATGAACCTGAAGAAAATTATGCTGAGTGGAAAAAAGCCAGTCTCAAAAAGATAGTGCATAATTGCATTTATTTAACATTCATGAAGTAGCATAATTATAGAGGTAGAGAACTTATCAGTGGTAGCCAGGTGTTGGGGATGGGGAGGCGGGGGACAACTGGGGCTATAATGGGATAAAGTGAGGGAGTCTTGTAGTAATGACACAGTTGAGTATCTCAATTGTGGTTGTGGCTACACAAGGCTGCACATGTGATAATATTTCATAGAGTTCCCTCAACCCCCTACATACGTACACAAATTAGTGCATGTATAACCGTTGAAATTTGAATAAGCTCAATGGATTGTGTGAAAGTCATTTTTCTGGGGTTTTGATCATGTGTTATAGTGATATAATATGTTAGCTTTGGAGGAGGCTGGGGAAAGGCTACGTGGAGCTTCCCCATGCATTTCTTTTGCAAACTCCTATGAGTCTATAATTATTTCCAAATAAAATTGGATATATTAAAATACAAAATATATTTTATTCAAAATAAAAGCATATGTATGTATATACAGAGATATATATGACAGAGAGCATGAGAGAGAGCGATGTGAGTGACTGTTATCTTCAGTTTTACAATAATTTATTGCATACCTTCTATGGCCAAGATTCTGGTTAATACAAAGTTGAATAAATACATTTTCAAAGACCATCCATTCCATTAAAGAGAATCTTCTTGAAAGGTTCCAATCAAAATGCCCTTAATCTTTAAAAGGGAAACTTACAGAAACATAAAGTAACTGAAATCTATTATGCTTCCTTTGAAATAGATTAATTATGAGGACTAGTAATTTATTCTTCCTTCCACCGCTCTACTAAACTATTTTTTCTGAATCTACCAAGGATGTTCTAATTTGCAGAATGCAAGCCCTAGCTGACCTCTGGGCAACATTTGTCCTCGTTAACCAATTTCTCCTTTTTAAACATGTTCTACTTTTCCAGTCTTTGTGACATCACTTTCTTTCCTAGTTCTTTTCCTATCTCCCCAGACATTTTTATAGTTTTTTCCCCTCATTTTTATGTTATCTCATAGCTTCAGTAATAAACTCCATGCTAATTGTTCTCACATTTTCCCCCCAATATCAATGTCTTCTATGAATTTCAGAGCCTTATCAACTACTCATTAATTGTATCCACTTGAATGTCCTCTAGGAAACTCATTTAACATAACCCCTCCCACCCTTGTATTCTTCCTCCTTACATGGCCCTACATAGAGTAGCCGCTCAATAAATTTTCAAATAAAAAATAGAAGTATTCCTGATCTTTTTTTCCAATGATTTTATTTTTTAAGTAATCTCTCTACCCAACATGAGGCTCAAAATAGAACCCTGAGATCAAGAGTCATATGTTCTACTGGGCCAGTCAGCTGTCCCAAAGTAATCTTGATCTTTTTTTTAAAGATTTTATTTATTTGTGTGTGTGAGAGAGAGAGCACAAGCAGGCAGATTGGCAGGCAGAGGCGGAGAGAGAAGCAGGCTCCCTGCCGAGCAAGGAGCCCTATGCAGGGTCTCGATTCCAGGACCCTGGGATCATGACCTGAGCCAGAGGTCACGGCTTAACTGACTGAGCCACCCAGGTGTCCCTAATCTTGATCATTTGAATGACATACGATTCTACCATTCTTGAAAATTAGAAACCTCAGTGCAATTCTTGGCTTTCACCCCTCACTCTTAAATCTAGTTAACTAAAAAATGCTATGGATTTTATCTTAATGTTTTTTTAAACATTCTCTCCCTCTATGCCTATAGCAGCTGCATGAGTCAGAGTCCTCACCATTGCTCACCTGGATTATTGACATAGGTTCTAAACTGGTCCTTTCAGGTTCAGGTCTACAAATAAATAACTAAAGATAAGTATGTGAGTGAGAGAGATATATGAAAAGCTAGCCACGATATGAAATCACAGTCCCCAACTGTGCAGCTTGAGTTCCAAAAAACATCTTTGGAAAGGCAATTCCTGGTTGCAGAACCAAAGACCTTGTGAGAAATATCAAGCTAAGGAAATTGAGCTTATAAAAGATTTGATGAACGTTCTTGTTATAAACATTGGCTCCCTAAATATTACCAAACTGCTTGATGTGACAAGGGTAAGCTTGTTCTCTCCACAGTAAGGGGAACACCACCTCAACACAGACTTGATATCATCTATAAGTGGAGAGGGTGAAGTCAGGAGACCGATGAGGATTTTGAAGTTCATTATAAGGCGGGCCTTTCAATTGGGGAAGGGGCTTGGCTATGACTAAGAATCATGATACAATAGTTTAAGACTTGTGGACACAGCAGTCCACCATTGAACTTTCAGGATTCAGTATCTACAAGTTGAAGACTATAGATCTTCATGTGCCCAGCTTTGGTACCACAATGCATGTGACAATGAATGGAAGTTCTAAACTGAATTACCCCACACACATGTTTATTACTAAGCAGGCACAAGAAAGTCTTACAACCTGTTAAAATAAACTTGGGAAAGACACGGCTCCATCCTCTTGAGCACTTTAACAAGCATCTTGCATGGAAATTTCAATCCAAAGCAAATGTTCTCATAGTAGGCTTAGCTAATCTATTTGGGTCATGGAACAAAATCCCTTTTTATTAGTGTATGTGTGTGTGTGTGTGAGAGAGAGAGAGAGAGAGTGTGTGTGTGTGTGTGTGTGTAGGGGGAGTACATAAAGGAAAGGAGTTTCAGACGTAAGTTGTGAAAGACAGAATGCACCAGACAATTATAGAAATTATTTTATTCAGGCTATTGTGATAGGGAGAATGTTTATACATAAGGAACATCTCAAACAAAAGGAATGGAACCTGAGGTTTTATACAGGCAAGTAAATGAGGGAGTTATTCAAGAGGCATATGGGAGTTATAAGGGAGGAGTAGATGGGTCTTACCTGGAAATACATGAGAAGAGAATGGTCCTTTGATGTTGAAATATAAAGGAGTTTATTAACTGTTGCTACTGAAGGAGTTCTGAACACACTACAACGAAATATTGTACCTTGGCATATTGAATATTTTAAGTTGAAGGAATTTGAGAAATGGTAGGTCAGGAAGGACTCTCTGACCTTTCCCTGAGGAAGGTCATAAGACCCTCATGTGGAAGGTGCCTACTGGCCATATATCCAAAGGAAAGCAGGATCCTTATCTCTGAAGATAGAGAGAATCTGACCAAAGAGGCCTTGCTAAAATTTCCCCAGTTAACTACCCTTGGCTTTGTGAAAATTAATAAAAGGAAATGTAATTTAAAATGGAGTCAGGAGGCTAGAAGGGGGAGGTCTCACAACCTACCAAGAGCTGTCAATTGCAGACCCCAAAAGGAAGAGATGTATCTCTCATTCCCCCAGGAAAGAGTCTATACTTCACTACCCCAGCAGGAGAAAGAGATTTTCTTCTTGTCCAGCAACAGCCCAGCTGATGAGAGAATACCACAACTCAGCCAGTGGAAAGCCACTACATTTTGAACTCCCAGTTTACTCCAACAGACTTTTTGTTTATAACAGCCCCTCTCAACATCCCGCTTTCTTCTAGAAAAGAGTGTTTCTTTTCTTTGCTCTTCAGACTTACCCATGGTTTTGCCATAGCTTGCCTGTCCTGGATTGTAATTCTTTGCTAGTCATGAAGAAACTAATTTTGCTGGTGAAATAAGTGACAATTTTATTTATTATTTTTTTATTATTTTTTTATTTTTTATAAATATATAATGTATTTTTATCCCCAGGGGTACATGTCTGTGAATCGCCAGGTTTACACACTTCACAGCACTAACCATAGCACATACCCTCCCTCCCCAATGTCCATTAACCCCACCCCCCTCTCCCGATCCCCCTCCCCACAGCAACCCTCAGGTTGTTTTGTGAGATTAAGAGTAACTTATGGTTTGTCTCCCTCCCGATCCCATCTTGTTTCTTTTCTTCTTTTCCTACCCCCCCAATCCTCCATGTTGCATCTCCACTTCCTCATATCAGGGAGATCATATGATAGTTGTCTTTCTCCGATTGACTTATTTCACTAAGCATGATACCCTCTAGTTCCATCCACATCGTTGCAAATGGCAAGATTTCATTTCTTTTGATGGCTGCATAGTATTCCATTGTGTATATATACCACCTCTTCTTTATCCATTCATCTGTTGAT